>JBBPKT010001253.1:0-10064 GCA_038089395.1 Pulveroboletus frians
CATTGACAACGGCGGCGATGAACCGGGTGAGGGACGAGGGACGAGGGATGGGTGGGGGAAGCGATAGCGTAGGCAGAGAGGGAAGCGAGGGCGGAGTTAGAGAGCGGGAAGAGACCGGCAAGGTGTCTCACATATTCCTTCTCATGAATGATGGACCACTACCTGTGCATCAACGTCACCCGATGTTTTCTTTTCATCCGCATGCCCGTCCCCGTCCCCGATCGTTGTCGCACTCGATAGAGGCTCACTCATAACGCCATCCTGGGCCTTGGCAAATGCTGTTCAGAGCAGACAATGAGCCAACGTCGGAGCACAAAACGGTCCACTCACCCATCGCAAACGGATCTGGTAACCTGGGTGTATTGACCAACTCCGACGAACGCGTGTGCCCGTGAGGGTGATGACAACGATGCGTTACAACAGTAAGGCGAGTGTCCTGGAAATAAAGAGCGCATGAACCTTCTTTGTGTGTCGAGGGACGACCGACGCACGCGTGCACACGGGGTAACTGTACATCCACCTCATGGTTCTTCCGTCGCCGACTGTCCTCTGAACTCTCCCCCTCTTCTTTCCCATCCGGTACACCACGGTCCTTGGGCGAGTCCGTCGAGGAGAAGACGAGGACGACGAGGTACGGAGCCCCTCGCTCCCCAACTCTGCCTTTGATTTACGCTTTTCGATCTGCTCCAAGTGTCCATCGGCTGCCAACGACGACGGTGTCATGCCACACATCTCGCCAAACAACGTCTCCAAAATGCGATGCCACCGCGTCAAGAGCCACATCATCATCCCACCTTGGCAGAGCCCCCCCAAGAGTCGATGCCCGAATATGCGGGCCACATCCTTGAGCTGCAACCTATTCTCGGGTGGAGTGGGAGCTGAGTGAAAAAGCCACAGAGGTATACGAGGGGGAGGTTCGCCGAGGGAAGGAAACGGAGCAAGACTTGGGCGATGGACACCTGGTCGGTTTCGAGCACGTTGTGGACGTTGTGGACGTTGTCGAGGTAAAGGCGGGTGTGTGAGATGACCTCTGGACAGGGTGGTTTGCCTCTTGTACGCCGGTCTTCCTCCTCTTCCTCTTGTCGGTCCTGATGGGCGTCGTCACGTTTGATGCTCGGCTTGACAGACCAGTGCCAGAGTGCGGAGTGAATGTGTGGGTCGAGGAGGGGGTTGGGGAGACTAGAAATAAAAGCGGATAAGAGAGAACAAACGTCTGGCATGGCTTGGCCATGCATGTTGAGCTGCGCACCGAAATCGCGAGACTTGGGAGTGCGTGGAAAAAGCCAGTTTGATGGATACCTAGATGTCTGGATAGGATTAGATGAGAGCACGATCAGACTACATTACTTGCCAGTCTTGGTCAACTCTTCGATGCAGGCGACAACGATGGGAAGGTGGTGTTGATAATCGCCGATAACGACGAGGGTGGAAGCGTAGAGCGCGTCTTCGAGTGGTGCACCGATCGCGTCTGTGGGACGAGTGTGGTAGTGGAGGATGATGTCAGTGATAGACATACCTAAGCTGGGATCGAGTGATTGCAGCCTCTCGCTTCGTTTGCGGCGGAGCTGTTCTCCGCGTTGACAGCCATGGTTATACGAGGGCGAGATCGTCAGAAGCGACATGTCCATGGCGCGATGACCGCCACGACGGGCGAGCGCATCCAGCCAGCGGTACATGCGACCGAGTCTGATCTTTGGGACCAAGGCATGAGCAAGGAGGTCGTTGGACGAGGGATCATCGGTGAGGGTGGGCTGCCCGGTTCGATCGTCGTATCGGTAAGTGCTGGTGGGAGTCTGTTGACCACACGCTCGGGCAAGTCTATCTGACTCGAGATCAGGGGATGGGGTGAGTGCAAAGCGGACCTCGGATGCAGAGCGCCCTCGAATTCCAGGCACGAGAGGGTTGACACGGACAGCGAAGCCGCTCCGTCGGTGTATCACCTCATGGTGTCCACCACGGGTAGTGTGAGAGATGGCGGCGTTTGGGGCCTGTGTCGGGCAAGGGTAGGCACGGGCACGGGCCCGTAGTTTAGGGGAGGAGGACGTGTGGTGGTGGTACGACGATGAGCTAGGGGGTATAGAAGGGGGCTGGGGACGTGACATGGACAGGTTTGTGGGTGGGTCATGTGGTATGGAGGGGTGCGAGGGAGGGGTAGGATGGAGGGCCGCTTCACGGCGTGCGGGCTACCTCTGTCTGCGGGAGATGCAGACGGTAAGGCTCATCCTGGCGAGACGGGATGGGGAAAGGGGGAAAGGGGGAGGAGGGCATAGTGGACACGAAAGAAGAGGAGACCTCATCCCCCGTCGAACTGACGACCTGTGCGTGTACGAATAAGGAGAGGCGTCCGTTGGGCATCATGGGACGGAACGCAAGAAACACACCTCGACGTTGATAGGGCTGTTTTCCTCCGTCTTGACCTCCGAGTTATGTGCCTGCGTGTGGCATGCGATGGATCCACCTCGGTTATCCTTTATCCTATAGAATCGCTCTCTCCTCTCTTTGAACGTGCACAGATCTCACGATAACGCTGAGAGCGCAAAGAAAAAAGGATGAAAGCAAGCCCACCGTTCAGCGGCTCACCTCGATCCATTCCGTTTCCCTCTCTACATTGGGTGACGAGACCACGATCGATAGAACCGACCTCGCGCAACACAGACCCTGGCGCACGCGGTATATCCAATGACCTTGCCTTATCCGTCCCCACACCCACCCACTCCCGATCCCGACCTCGACTTGAGCCGTAGTGTCACGTGACCGTAAGTTTTCGATTTATTCAACGCCGACACGCGCCACCACGCATTTCTTTTTCCACTTCATCCACCTCACCAAGTGCACACGGACTTTATTTTTCTAACGTTTGATGACTACTCCTTCATTGTGCTGGACTGCAGCCTGCACATTGAAGGAGTATCTCGAACTCCGGATCTGGTGAGTACTCGCCTTGCAAATCCCATACTGACCAATCTATTCAGGATATCAACACGTTTCCTCAGCTTTCAGATTCGGAGGGAAAGCAGGTGGGGCTCAGAGGGTGGGCAGGTAAGTGCTCTATTCGTGTCCCACTTGCTAACTTAACAATTCAGGTTTTCTCGGGCCTCGGGCTTGAGGCTCAGACAATGCGCAGTGCGTTGGGGGTATTCCTCCCCCCTCTTGCTTTTTACCCGCTGAAATTAGCAGTTGTGTGTTGGGCCATGGTGGATGCGCGATGTGTTGGGGGTGCTTGCCCCCCTCTCGCGCATTCCTGAATTGGCAGGTTTGGCCTGGGGATTCAGGGTGTGTGTGATGTGTTGGGGGTGCCTGCCCCCCTCTCGCACACTCCTTTCCTGTTTGAATTGGCAGGTTTGGCCTGGGGGTTCAGGGTGTGTGTGATGTGTTGGGGGTGCCTGCCCCCCTCTCGCACACTCCTTTCCTGTTTGAATTGGCAGGTTTGGCCTGGGGGTTCAGGATGTGTGATGTACTGGGGACCCTTGATGTAAGTTTTTAGGTCCAACCACATCATTTATATTCTTTCTGACTCCTGCTTTGCAGCTCTGGCATTGTGGCAAACCTGTGACCCTTACGCTCGCAGAAAGTTTCTTGCTGCTTATTTTTAGGTATGAGGTGTGGTATTTGAACTGTAATTAATCTCGCCTGAATTTTCATTTTCAGAACTTTTTATTTTCCTTCTTCACAGTATGTATCTTCGAACCTGGGGCTAGAGTACCAAGGGGAGGGCCCCCCCTTGGTATTCTAGCAACAGTCATTTTCTTTGATTTTTAGGTTGTACTTAGTAGTTGGAGGTGTGGATGTATATTGTGCCTTCTCCGCAATTACCTTGTGCCCCCCAATAAAATCACGTGATCGTGGGAAGTTTTGAAAGTTTTTTTTTGCCACACTTGGTTGCAGCACAACCCTTCCTTTCGCCACTCCACCTTCACAACCACCCAAAGACCATGTGCAAGGACAATTGCTCAAAAGCAGCTGCAGATCTTTTCACTCTCCTACAACACCACGCCCATACAGTTATGAGTGATGTAGTCCTAAGTCCTAAGCTTCAGGGGGGTGAATTCAGTGCTGAAAATCTCCGAAAACCTAGGTGTGTATTTTTTAGCTCAACTATTCTGGATGCTTCAGTTATGTTGACTTTTGGAAGATTGCGGGCCCAAGGCCTGGTCCAGTTGCTGACCAATAAATTAAGTGGAACAACTAACTCATTGGATGTGGAGGTCAAACGGTGTGCTGCCATCATCATCAGTGCCTTCCTCAACCCTGGTGAGTGAACTCAGCTAAAATTTGCCCCAAGAACAATTCATAGGTGGTGTTGGTTAGTGTTCACCAAATGGGACTACAGCAGATTTGCTGAATCTGTGAAGAAGAGGGAGTCAAGCAAATTCTTTGTCAAAAATGGCTTGGGTTCTTTCTCTAAACCTGCCACAATTGTGGATATACATGGCAAAATTTTAGTCTGGTACCTCCCAGGTCTCTTACTCCCCTACCAAGTGGTGAGCAGTGCTTTACTTGCTGTGCTAACCAGTATTGAAATTGGTTCTAGGAGCAGCTCAACTCAAGTGTTCTGACCTTGAGACCTCTTCTAAATAACCCACTGCAAAAGCCAGCTTCTTGGCGCACAACAGGATTTATTCCCCATAGCTCAGAATCTACTTTTGGAGCTGGTAGAATAGGAGTATCAGTTGGTAGGTTGATCCCTGGGCATAAGGTGAGTGTGCTACTGTTTACTTATGCATACAAAACTGAAAGTTAGCTCAGAGGCTTGTTGATCCACTGCACCCAACTCCAAATCTGAAGTCTGACTCTATTCAGAATTGGCTTCAATTGATACAGCCCTCAGAGCACCTCCTGGATGCAATTCTTAGGATCATACATCCTGAGATGTGGATTGCAAACACCAATGCCACCCAACAATTGATCTGTCACCTGAAGAGTCCTCTTCCAACTTGGCCAACTGTTTATGCAGGAATGGATATAATTGTTAACAGGGTCACTCCCAGCCACTGTGATAGTGGTGGTGCCTTTTCCTTTTATGACAGCCTTCTTAGCCTTGGCCAGAATCATGATGCCAAATTTTACTTAGATGATCTTAATGCAGAGTTTGACTATCAGCCAGGAACAGGGGTGTGGTTGACTGGAAGAGGTTTGTCACATTCAGTTCCACTGTGGACTAAGGGGGAAAGGGTGGTGGTTGCTCATTACTCCAAAGATGATGTACATGACAGGCTAGGGGTCCCAAGGCCCTCTTTGCCAACTCAAGCAGGGTGGTTATCAGAGTACCTACTCACATAATTACACATGTAATTGCTTGGGTACCTACTCACATAATTAGAATCCAGTTTGCTGTAAATGCATAGGCTTGTTAATTTCATTAACCTCAGGAAGGCTCTAGTGCTCCATTTCTGTTCATATCCTCAAGGTACAATAGCATCTGGAGAGGCTGAAAAGCCAAACTGAAATGTAGTGGCAATTAGCAAGGAAATAACTCTGGCAGTGTGGCAAGGCAGCACATGACATAGGAATGGTCACATGAGAACTTTCTGTGTCCTGAACAGCTAGATGATATTCACTTGACAGATGATTACATGCCAACCATGTATCATAACGTAGTAGCTCCTGCCCCGGGCACAACTTCTTCCACTGTCACTCGCACATATAAAGGTTTGCGATCATTCCCGCCACCTGCGCTTCATGGCGAGTTCTCGAAGACTCGCTGGCCGAATGGGAGCAACGAGTGAGGCAACCCAGTAATGGAATGGTTTATTTCGTCCACAGTGCATACAATGTGGTGTGACCAATGTTTTAGATTCGTCTCTAATCGTCCATGCCATCAGAAAAACCTGTACTGTACAGTGAGGGTGGTGTTAAGGTACACCTCCTCACTGGTTCCTACAAAGATGTTGAAGTCACCAGTCTCGACGACCCATTTGTTGCTAGAAGAAAAAGGTGAATTGGCAACACAAATCAGTTCATTCGTTCAGGGAGGGATCAATGACGACGTGCCTCTGGGACCACACCACGAGTTGACGCAACATCACCGGGAGGGTCATCGTCCTTGATTGGCCCGCGCTACAACCCGCTGAAGTCAGTGACACTGCAATGCACGATCGAGGTTGGCTAGGACTCGCGGGATGTCCACCTCGGTGAAGCCGATCAGCTCCATGTTTGGTGTGACGACAGAACTGAAGAGATCCGTCATGTAGACCTATGTGGGAGATAAACGAATCATTAGCTCAAAGACGGGACGATGTGTTGCTGTCCAAACTGACCTGAACGACCTCCTTACCATCTACTGAGCCTGTGTTGTGGACAGTCACAGTCGCGTCGAAGTCCTCCTTGGTGCCAATCATCGAAGAAGATAGCTGTAGATTGATGCTGATAATTTATGAGTACGTATTTGACGGAAAGTAGCTTAACTCACCAGTCAAATGTCGTGTAACTCAGCCCACGTCCAAAGCTCCATGTAGGGACAGGGGTATCGAGGACGTACTAGCAGTATTCTGGGTCAGAAAGAAAGGGGCTGTGTACGGGACATTTACCTGGTGTCCAAACAACATGGATCCATTTGGGTACGTTATGCCAGGGTCGACTGATCGTGCACCTTTGAGGTAGTTGTAAAAGACGGGTGTTGTGACAACGCTTCTCGGGAACGAGACAGGAAGTTTGCCTATCGGAGGTTAGTCACCAAGGCGATGTCCTCCAGGTCTGCGTCTGCGTCTGCGTCCCCGTCCCCCCTTGGTGTATCCTATCCCGTAAGCCGGCCAACATGGCCAGGAAGGGCGTCAGCCCCATTCCACCGGCGACCCACAACCACTTTCGAGTCCCAGCATGTACTGATTCATGGCTGTGTCCAGCAAAACGTGGGACTGTATCAGCGGGCAACGTAAAGTCGCCTGCAATACCGACGGGGGGTACGTTGAACTGCAAGGGCCGCACATCTTTGAGAAGTTCCGGGCGAGACTCGCGCAGCACTATTCCGAACCCTCCGAACCTGCTCTCGCCCGCCCTATCCCTCATCGCGCGACACAGTGCCCGTCTTGATCCCGTCAAAACCCTGCAACTCCTCCCACCGCTCATGAGCGCGCCCAGGACGTGAGACCGTTTTTGGTCCAATCGTTGCGTGCGCCCGTATTCGACAATTGCGTCATGCGAGAGGTGAGCCTGGCGAGGAAGGAAGACGTAGAGAGACAGTTGATGAAACTCGAGTCGAGACGGGTGAAGGTGACGGACAGCCGAATGTACGTCGGGTCATACGCGCGGCGCCAACGTTGGATGCCTAACTGTACTGTTTAGATGCCCGCAGTGTCATAAGCGACTGGGTAATAGCGTTATCGCAGTGCATGCGCCGCAGTGAGGAACTCCTGTTTGTCTTCAGGGATGAGCTGATTGGGGTTCGTGATGATAGGTTTACGGTGCTGATGACTGACCAGATGCACCGGTTACATAAGACTCTTACTTTGCATGGCTGATACAAACGACGTGCTAACTGGAACAAGGATCATGTGTGTTGCAGGGCCGAATGGCCTGCATCATGCTTTGCCTGCACTTTCGCAACAAGCCGTCACTCGCTCAATGATCACGTCATGGGGGAATGGTTGATACATCGGGCAGTACACTTAACTACCAGGCTACTTCCATGATCCCGTCCTCCACCAAGCACCCCCCCATCCCCATTTAACCGTTCGCTGCCCGCCTTTCTCATGTACCCAAAATGCCCTCCGAATCGATGTCCTTTTTAGCCTTTAACCAGGAGGATGACTATGTCTCCAGTGCGGTCATCCATGCTTCTGTTCGGCGATTGATCTTATGATGGCACACAGTTGCGGTGACCGCCATCGTCGTATATGATTACAGTGAGTGGTAGGCCCGTGCATGGTACCTTCTCATTTCATTCAGACGATTGCCACCCTGCGCCGCAGCCCTCACGTTTGCGAGAGAGGTATGTCAATCTGCCACGCATCGCTCGCTCGCTCATGATATGCAAAGGTAGATTACATTTGGGTAAGAACGAGACAGTCGTTGGCCAAGTTGCACGTCCCTGACGATATCCCAGTGCAGACCATGGATCTGGGTATCCACACTCTTTGTCATTGTAAAGGCCCCATGGGATGCTCCGCCGCATGTGTTCCAGACTGATCATTCCGATAGGCCCGCTATGTTGGTCTTCTCTGGGTTATGTACATAAGTCTATGTATGGTCTTCCCAACGCATATCTGATACGGCTGACTTTTAACATCGTCTCAGTGCGAGTGCCATCGGTCAGTTCGACAGCATTGACTGCATGCCCTGATGGGTCCGACTGACCGAATTCGTAGCGGGTAGTGCCTTACTGTCCAAGCCTACTCTAGTCAGTCTCCACCAAGTTTGGCTTGTCATCCATGACTGACGATCGTCTCCGACAGACGTAGGTACTTTAGGTGCGCACGTGTGATCATTCGAACAGGTGTAAGCCTCCCGCTCCTCCATTGACCTTCCATGGCATATGGGTGCTGTTCTAAAGGTACGGCACTGGCAATGATGATTTGTATATGGGGATACATCTTGTTTCTCGCTGCCGCTGATCGTGAGTCGCCCTGCCCTCTACCCCATCTTTGTCCGTGCTGACGCCAATCCTAGTGCTGATGTGTGTATGCAACCGAAACGAGTCCTCAGCATTCTCCTCTTCCTTTATTTGGTGCCCATTATCGTCACTGGCGTCTGGGACGGGCTTTATGAAAATCCGAACAAGACTGGGTCAGGTATGTCGCACGCCAAACTGGACTGCATGCATGGCAATCCCACACGCTTTCCGTTCGTTTCGCTGGTGGTGACAGATCCCGCCGTCGCTCCGCCCTATCGTGACTTCTACATGGCAGGGCCCACGGAAAAATACACAGCGATTCTGCGAGTCGTTCTCGGTGCAGCGTTGTCGATCCTCGCCGTCATCTCAACGATCAGACAAGCGGTTGAGATGGGCCAAGTGACGGGTCAGTGGAAGATCAATCGATTCATGAATCTGTTCATGAGGGAAGGCATACTCTATTTCATCCTGTATGTTTCCTTTTTTTCTCATCCTCCGTATCGATTCTCTCCACCTGCGCGCTCACCCTCACATCCAAAAAGATGTGACTGACTGCGTGCTTCTGTACCAGGACACACCTTTTCAACGTCACGACGGCGGTCCAGCTTCCGCTCAGCTGGTTCACGGACGTCCTGTACATGGTTAGCGAAACACTTTTGTACGTCACCATGCCACATTTCATCATCAGCACCCGAGGATTGTATGACCGTGATCGTCGGAGGCGGTGGGAAGGGATGGACTCTGGATTTGGCATGATCACCCAACCTGTGTCGTCACAGGATGACGAGCCTGGTGAGTCTGCGACGGAGTTTGCGGATGCCAGCCCGAAGGATATGGTGGTGGGGAGTGATACGGGCGGTTCGGAGGCAATGCCGGCCGAGGATGGTGCGCACTGGGTATGATCAATCGCGTGCGCGGGTGGTGATTCCCCGCGCACGGAGATTTACACATGATTACTTCCACCTATTGTTTACATTAGCACATCGAGACCCAAATAGATCTCCTCGCTATACCTTCTCGAACCCCGCATCCCGCACATGGCTCACCTTGGTCGCCCGCTGCATCCAGACATCGTCTGGGCCTGCTCTCCGCTATACATAGCCCACCTTGAGCTGGATCTCTCACAATGCGGGGCAGTACCGATTCCACGTGTGAATGAGTTCCTTCAAAATGACCTCTTCTGGTTCTTCCGGACTGACTGTCCAACCCACACGCGATGATTCTGATCCTAATGCTGACGACGACGACCCACCCAAGCGAGCTTCTTCTAATTCAGCGTCGTCCATTTCACCCCGCTCAGGGCCATTGACCCCGATGAGCTCTCCCAGCGCAAGTTGAATCGACTGATGCGGGTACCCACATGCGCTGAGGCTTTCCGCGATCGTGCCGACATTGTCGACGCCAGGGGGTATCACTTTTTTTTTTTTTTTTTTTTTTTTTTTTTTTTTTTATTCATTTTTTTGCTGGTTGGGGTTTGTTTCTTTTTTTAGGACATTCTATCTGTTCTTTTGTGTTT
>JBBPKT010001254.1:0-10063 GCA_038089395.1 Pulveroboletus frians
CCTCCACCTCCACCTCCGCCACCTTTCCTTTCATCTCCCCGTCAAGCGAATCTCTAACCACCGCAATGGCGGAAACGTCACTGCTGCAAAACCAGCTGCGAGCTACGCGTAGAAAAAAAAGGGCGTCAGTAGGGTACCGATGGATGACATCGGAAGAGGTTTGGTCGCACCTCGAATCCGAGATCCGCACCAAACGTCGCGCCGGCCATCTTTCCGATCGGCCCTGTGTACCACACTTGAGACATTCCGACTACTGCACCGGCTATTCCGAAGCAGGAGGCCAAGACGCCTGCAATGCCAATAGGGAGTCTACCATGGGCAGAATTAATCAGATTAGAATGTCAGAGCTGCAGAACGAGAAACACGCACTTGGAAGGGTTGTCCCAGTCTGCCAAGTTATATCCTCCCAATCGACCCCCTTCCCTCCGGAATAGGCAATGCTCCTCCGCAACGATGACGAGGAAGAATGCAATCCAATAACTCAAGATGGCCAAAAAGTTGCTCAAGATGGCACTGAAATGCTCCCGGCCAGCGACACCGGCGACGGTATAGATAACAAAGACGAGTATCACCCAGAGGAAACGTGGTATCATGGCAAATGGGCGACCGAGCGCCTGTATGGAGAGAGCCGCAGAATACGTGTTCGGAATGTTGTTGGCACTGTGTCGCTGAGGCATCAGCGCATTGAGCTCGTCAAGAGGAGAAGGACGTACACTACACTGAATGCCAATATCACGAGGAGAAACTTCCCCCCGCCTCCCCAGGGTGATAACACTTGAGCGATCAATGCACCCGTATTTCCGCCTGGACCGAAAGCAGCAACATAGGCAGGATCCGTGATCGTCATCAATACGGCACCCAGTGTCACGGCGAAAATGAGCGGAAGGTAAAGACCGAGGAAAGCCAATATGAATACACGCCAGGGATTCGTATTGACCGGCAGGCGGACATTATAGTCAGCAGCAACTGGCGCCCAGCCTGCGACTGAGCCAAAGACGATCGCGCCGAAGCTGAGAACGTCGCCACTGAGTGCCCTTCCAGTATCTTCCAATGGCTTCTGTGCGTTCACGTCATATCCAGCTTTGCTACCGAGCCCGTAGAGACAGCACATGATGAAAAACATGATCATCCAGGCATAGCGCTCATAAAAGTGAACCATATTGTAGCCAACGAAACAAGGAACGAGAGAGCCAATACCGACGATGATGATGCCGACGACGAGAGGGAGTGTGCCTACATTTATCGAAGCAAGCGTCTGGCCACCGAGGATGACCGCTGTCGTGGCAAAGCCAAGTCTAAAGGCTGAGTGTCAACAAGCCGGACGGCAGGCGTAGAAAAGAAGACGTACTGAGTGAGGATGTTTAGAATAGAGAAGAGAATACCACCCAAGTAGCCTGAACTATAACGCGCGATGATCATCGTACGTAACCCGGTCCGTGGGCCAAGGGTAGCAATGAAGGCTGTTGGTACAGCACCGAGAGCACAAAAGCAGAGTATAGTTGCGACGGCATGACTGCGCTAGGTATAAGTGACAGACAACAGGAGCGATCAGAGACGCACGGTAGTGTAAGAGTGAATACAAATTGAGCCAATGTGCCTACAGGTATAGTCGTAAGTACCAAGTTGACCGACCTATTCCATTGGTGACCAATGAGACACGAACGCAAAGTCAAAAAAGGATCATACCACCACATCAATAAGCTGCGAGGGACGGTCAGCACAAGCCCAGATACGAAGGATGCGGACTCACTTGTTCCAGGAATGTTTCGTAACCCTCTGATGTTCTGGTACACGTTCAACCCCTCTCGCTTCAACGCCACTGTTGAAGAGCTTGGAGAGAAGAGGGCCAAAGGTACCAAAACGCTTCACAAGGACTTGATCTGGTGCCTCCTCGGCTTCGTACACCTCGGCGGGGACACCGACATCGCCCTTTTCACTATCATAGGACTGGTGAACGCTGACCATGGATGTCCTAGTGATACGAGAGAGGACGGGAGGAACGGGAGGGTGCGGGGACGTGCCAGCAAGAGCGGCCGGGACGGATGGCGTGTCAGTGTAATATGCACCGCGATCGGGAAATCGCACGGAGCGCTGATGGTTTTTTTTGGCCTCACCATGTCCCTGGCCGGCAAAGGTGCCGGATAAGGGTGCGAAAAAAACAATCACACTACGCTCTGGGCTTGGGCAGAAGAACACGCACGGTGGCAGACGTGTGTGCCTACGCACACCTTCAAGGAAACCAGTTCCGGTCCCTTTGGTCGAGTACTACCAGGAGTCGTAGCATCATCGTCGCATGCCTCCAGAATCGTCGTCACGTTCGAAGTTCGACTTCCATTGACCGTGTCGGACAACATCTCGCCCCCAGGGACTAACGAGACCTCATCTCAACTCGCTTTACAAGTAAACAAGCAGCCACCGATAGGCACACTGGAAATGTGACTGCCACCATTTTCCACGAGACTCTTGGGCTAACAAGGCGCCACGTCGCATTCGGGAGATGTTAACTCACCGCTCGTGCGCCTGATAAGCAGTGAGGATACTGCTCGATTTGGCGTTATCTCTTCGCACCTTGTTATCGGTAACGATTGAAAGGTAGCTGAGCAGATGGCATGCGAAAATCCCGTTGCTGTAGTCACAACTCAGACAACTCATAGGCATCGCGAGCTCCGAGTCGAGGACGCTGAGATGATTGCAGTCCGCCCCACCTCCTGGCTTTCTTTGGGGGCGGTGATGCTGTTCCGGAGACCTACTCGGTTCCGGTGATGGAGGTCGCATGTATCTGATAGTAACGAAGTAATCGCAGGCGCACCATACCCACATGCACCGTACCTTCGCCACCGCGGCGGCTCCCGTATCCAAGTCGTCGTTGACAAGTTTTTACAATCATCATTCTCAAAGGAGTCCACCGGCGGGGTCTCCAAAAGCGATAGCCCCGATCGATCGATCGAAATAAATTTGTTTCCGTTCGCTTGGGGCAATGCGGTCATCCGAACAAGCATCGTACATTATCTTTACATCCCGAAGAGGCGACCACTTGATGTATATTTCTTGTGCACACGACCGTTCACGCGGAAAATCGAGTGAACCACTCTTTGATGCCACGCGCACACTCCTCCTTTGCCCAACCTATTCAAGACATAAACCGACTGTCAGAATCGGAACCTCGAGTCATGAAACAAGAGGGACACACGTTCATGAGGCACGTTCGGGTCTCCGCGCACGGAAAATCCGTGAGACACGCCCGAGAACACTTGGATAAGGTAGCACGCCTTATTGCGCACCAAGATGTCTTCTGCACGTCGCCGCGACTCGAGCGAGAACGTATGGTCGACCTCTGTCATCAGTGCAAGTATGCGAGGGGAAAGGAAGGGTAGCGGTTAACCCAACTCTGACGTGTGTGTAGAAAAACTAAAGCCATCAGTTCGACACCCACCTGGACAGGATAAGAGAAGCGGACCTATCAGGCACCGAGATGAATCTCGTGGCGACGAGTAAAAGAGGATGAGAACGTACGGGTCAACTTCTCGAAATGGCTTTCCTCGAGGAAGGCAGGGTGAACAATCGCGCCTACAGGTGTGCGTACACTGAGAGCGAAAAAAGAAGCGCAGAGGGCATTACCTCCAACAATGAACCCCTCCGTAGCCAGATCCGTTACGAAGGGAGCACCGAAACAATAACCTGGAGAGAGCAGCATTCGCGTTTGTTAAGCACGTATCGATGATTCGACGGGAGGTGGGATGCGTACCGACGGCTGTATACTTTGTTGTCTCCGTGCCTGGTGGGAAAGAAGAGACGAGGATGGACATTGCTGTGGGAGGAATGGTAGGCAGAGTGCGTACCATACTTCTCTTTGACGGCGTTGAGCCACCCTGGGAAAGCCTCGTTCGCGGGGGCGCGTGCCGAATGAACCCAAGTAATCTTGTCACGATCCTCTGGTAGGTCTTGGACGGGGAGCCCAAAGAAATAGTCTGGCCCGAGTACGATGAATCCTGTCCCCTCCAACGGTCAGCTCGTCCGAGCAGCTGAACAAGAGCAAGAGCGAACCACATGAGGCGAAATAGTCTTGCAACAACTTGTTGTTGACGAACAGAGGTCCATAGGCATCTGCGAAGAACAGCAGCACTCTCCTGTGTGGCGAGGATATCACACCCGTGGTCGGCTCCGCAATGTACGTGTTGAGTCCACCTAGGAGTTCGATCCGTCCTTCGGGCGTACCGGTGTGCTTAATGCCAGTGAAGCAGCATGTGCCAGGGGCGCCTGCGAGTGTCGTCGACATGGCGTTGGTTGCTGGGGCAGTGTTTTGCTGGGAATCGGATACGAACCGATACTTGGACCTTCCTCATAGAAGCTGGGCAAAGAGCCATTCCGAATTAGGATTACTGTTCGCACATTACAAGACATCTTCTCTCCCTCGATCCTGTTTGACGATATGTACCATCACACTCATCTTTGCAAGTTGCTACACGCGCGACACGGATGAAAACACACAACACCTCTCCCTCCCCGCCTCGTACCACCTCATCTTATCCTCATTGAATGGGCCTCTGTAATCGCGGATCGACATGATATGCCATACGCGGACGGTACTGGCTCGGTTTATGGTGACGCGGCGGACCGCACTTTCCAAGACATTTTCCATCGCGTTCTCGGACCCAATCTGCATCGGTTTCGGCGCCCGTCATCACTACGAGCTCGAGGACGCTGGATACGATCACAGTGGTGGTGAAACGCATGTCTTTCCCGTTTCCTTTTGGTGTGAGAGCGGCGGCTGTTTATTTCCCGACCTATTTGATTCTAGCTGGTGGAGGAGGTTCGAGTCGTACGCCGGTGTCTGACGCAGGTGAGTGCTGAGCCCTTTATATACGCCGTTTCTTCGCCACTGTGGCGGCTCAGGCTGCACTCGAGTTGCCGTTGCCATCGTCGACACCTTTTTACAGCAACGCTTCTTTTGCGGGTAAAACGGTTCATGACAGGGCTCAGGACAACGCATGATCGCAACCCCCGTTCCGATAGAATTGATGCGTGCTCTCGTTACCCCCTTTGCGCGTTTGGGCTCTCAAGGCGACAATGAAGGGATGAAATCATTTTATGTGTGAGCCACGTCCTTGCATCATCAACGAAACACAAACTTGCGACCCGCTCTCGTGCTTGTGTCAAGCACGCCATAGATTTCATACCATACAGCTCTGTTATCTCCTCTGCATACATGCTACGTCGTTTCCCCCTTCGCTGATACAGAGCCAGCCACTCGACGGTGACGCTCACACAGAAAATCGAGTGAGCCACCCACTGATACCACGTGCACATTCTTCCTTTGCCCACCCTGTTCAAGACATGCAAACCATCAGCCCCGGTCGTGAGTGCAAATATAAAGGGAACGCACGTTCATGGGGTGCGTTCGGGTCTCCGCGAACGGCAAATCCATGGGATACGCTCGAGAACACTTGGATAAAGTAGCACGCTTTACTGCGGACCAAAATGTCCTCTGCACGTCGTCGTGACTCGGGCGAGAAGTAAACGTCATCCTCTATTGTAAGTGGTGAACGCGGGGGCAAGGGGGTCAGCTCAACCACCACGTGCGTCAGTTAAGTCGACGACGCTCACCTGCACTGGCTAAGAGGAGCGGACCTGTCAAGGTGTTGGTATTAGTCGCAGCATCATGCAAAAGGAGGATAGACGGGATGGGAACATACGGGCGAGCTTCTCGAAATGGCTTTCCTCGAGGAAGACAGGGTGGGCGATCGCACCTACAAGCACGTTAGTGCACACGTTGAGCAAGCGAAAAAGAAGTGGACGGGAGAACACATTACCTGCAACGATGAATCCCTCTGCAGCCAAGTCCATCACGAATGGTGCACCGAAGCAATATCCTAGGGGCAGTAGCGTTCACGTTCGTTCAGCATATTCGACAGTTCGATGGGGGGGAAATGCTCATGAGACACGTACCGACCGCTGTGTACTTGGTCGTCTCTGTGCCTGATAAGAAGTGCAGGCGACGATGAGTTTTCTTGACAGAGGAAGGATAGACAGAGGGCATACCATACTTCTCTTTGACGACATCGAGCCACTTTGGGAATGCCTCGTTCGCGGGGCCCCGCGCCCCTATAACCCAAGCGCGCTTGTCACTGCCCTCGGGCAAGTCTTGGATGGGTGATCCAAAGAAATAGTCAGGTCCGAGTACAATGAATCCTGGTTGTCACCCCAATCCCCCACGACGGTCAGCACGCCCAAAGGACAGAAAAAATTGAACAAGGAACGGACCACACGAGGCGAAATAATCTTGCAGCAACTTGTTGTTGAGGAAAAGAGGTCCCCAGACGTCTGAGAAGAACAGGAGCACTTTCTTGTGTGGTCCGGACGTTGCGCTCGCGGGCGGCTCCGCAACGTACGTGTTAAGTCCGCCAACCGATTCGATCCGTCCTTCAGGCGTACCGGTGTGCTTGATCCCAGTGAAGCAGCATGGGCCGGGGGGACCTGCGAGTGTCGTCGACATGGCGCTTGTTAATCGGGGGTGTTGATCAGCACTTGGTGATGGACTCACCTTCCTTTATATCGATTAACGACCGTATGCTGTGGCGAGCCAAGGATCTTATTGGTCATGCCATTGATGCCAATCATCTAGTTCGGTCCTAGTGACGTGTAAGCCTCACTGCCATATGAGTCACGTGCATCATACACTGCATCTCACCTCACACAAGCGGTAGTCGCCCAAATTCGCCGTTCCAACAGGGCTTACGCTATTTTCGGGTATAAAACAATAACGAACTTTATGGTGCGCCAGTTGGAGATCATCTCTCTTTCTACCGTTCGATCCTATACTCGCACCATTACCATACTTAGACTCCCATCCCCTCTCTTCCAGTCATTCATCCAACTGACTGGGGGGACCTAATGATCCATTGCTTTAGCTCGCAACCCATTCGTTCATAGCACTCACTCACACATTCCGTGAGATCTTCCATTACACTCTCGGAGCTACTGACAATCAGCATTCGGCTCATCATCATGGGCTCAACTCGGTGTTGAATATGATCGTAGTGGTGGCGAAACCTGTCTCTCTCTCTTTCCATGTCGAATTTAGGTGAGACAAGGTCCAAGTGTCGGGTTGTTTGTTGGTTGCTCTCAAGGCTTTGCTTGCATTGGGTGGAGGATGTCAGATTCGGGTCGCCCGTGCCTAACATGGGGAATCGCAGGAAAGCGCGCTTGAGCGCTTTATCTTTTCCATTGTGGCGGCGACGTCGACGGCTTTGAGCGTGTGTTTTCGGGTTAAACCATTTTCCAGCAGAAAACCAATACGTGGGGAGGGGTGGTATTACGCGTTTGGATGCCCGAGGTAGGAACGAAGCAGATGACGCATTGGATTGTTCTTTCCCAAGCCGGGGCCGCGGTCGACTGAGCGAACAAATGGCATTTTCCACATCTTTGGCCATCGACGAAACGAGCAATCCTGCACCCCACTCTTGCGCTCACGCCAGCACTCGATGGATCAACGATGGATTTCATACCATGCAGCATGTTCATCTCTTCTGGATACTGGTACATCAATGCAATATTTGCTCCGTTTGCGACACAGAACTAGCCGCTCGATGCGAGTATGTCTCTCTCGCGCGCGTGCGACGCTCACGCGGAAAATCGAGTGAACCATTCTTTGATCCCGTGTGCACTTTCTTCTTTTGCCCATCCTATAACACGCACAAACTGTCGTCAGAGTCCAAAACCAATTGTGACGAGAACGCACGTTCATGGGGCACGTCCGGGTCGCCGCGAACGGCAAATCCGTGGGATACACTCGAGAACACTTGGATAAAGTAGCACGATTTATTGCGGATCAGGATGTCTTCTGCACGTCGTCGTGACTCGAGCACGAACAGCGGGTCGTCCTCTAATGTGGGTAGAAGGATGGGGGCCATTTCAGCCGTTGCAAATGCAGGGGGAAAAGACAAGAGTTTGACGACGCTCACCTGCGCAGGATAGAAGGATTGGACCTATCAAGGTACTAGCATCAGTTCCGAGACTACAAGAAAAGGAGAGTAAATGGGACGGAAACTCACGGGCGAGCTTCTCAAAATGGCTTTCCTCGAGGAAGGCAGGGTGGATGATCGCGCCTACAAGGCAGGCATGCATTGAGTGGGTGGAAATGAAGTGCACGGGGGAACACATACCTGCAACAATGAACCCCTCTGCGGCCAGATCCATTACGAACGGTGCGCCGAAACAATAACCTAGTGGCAGTAACGTTGACGCTTTCTCAGTATGTGTCAATCATCCAGCCATGGGACACGTACCAGCCGCAGTGTAAGTAGTCGTTTCCGTACCTAGTGGGAAGTCAGACGACGATAAGCATTGTTATAGGGGGAATGATAGGCAGAGGACATACCATACTTCTCCTTGACTGCGTCGAGCCACTTTGGAAAAGCCTCGTGTGCGGGGCCGCGTGCTGAATGAATCCAAGCAAACTTGTCGCTATCCTCGGGCTGGTCCGGGTAGGATGTTCCAAAGAAATAGTCAGGTCCAAGCACAATGAATCCTAGCGTCCCCCCGCAACGGTCAGCGCATCCAAAGCACAGCAGTAAAGAAGCAAAGAACAGACCACACGAGGCGAAATAATCTTGCAGCAATTTGTTATTGAGGAACAGAGGTCCCCAGACGTCGGAGAGGAACAGCAGCACTTTCTTGTGCGACCCAGACGTCGCACTCGCAGGCGGCTCTGCGATGTACGTGTTGAGGCCACCAAAGGGTTCGACCCGTCCTTCAGGTGTGCCAGTATGCTTGACGCCAGTAAAGCAACATGTGCCGGGGGCACCTGCGAGTGTCGTCGACATTGTGCTCGTAAGTAGACTGTGGGTGTTCGATTTCCAAACGATGACCGATCTTTTATATTCAGACGACTGTATGGCGTGGAGCGGGACGCAACCTCGGGGTATCACGGATCAATGGCGCAAAACACATTACCAAGGCGCGTTCCAGGTGACTCGTCGAGTGTGCCGAACACATTGCGTTGCCCTCCCCTTTCGAAGGCAACGTATGCGTTTGCACAGCTTGGATAACGCCGATCTGGATCCGTTAGCTGTGACTTACGGAATCGTTGTGTCAGGTACTTGACAGAAACCGCGGAGATGCATGGATTCCAACCAGCTGATTCCGACCGCTTCTAGATTTGTGAGCATTTGTGTCAAGAACGCAAACAGCAATCGGTTTTCGACCTGCTTTTCGCTTAGCATCCGCCCAGTTCTCTAGTGAGGGTCAGGTGTCATGACCAGGTAGAGCAGCAGCAGGAACGATCCGAATCATCCAGCGGTTTTCGGCTTCTTTGATGGGTCTTCGTGTTGATACGTACTATTAGCGCGACTGCGGATAATTGCGTCACTTACATATTTTGTCGAGATACGGCCCAGGGTCCTCCCGACGCTGATAACGTCTTCAATGTTTGCTTTCCACCCACTTCATAAGGATCACTGATAAGCAACGCTGGTGCGTTACACTCCGTATCCGCACATGGTCACTAGTCCTTCCTCGAATCTCTACCGAGGAGTCATCCTCGCGCATATCTCTCCAGGAATCCTAGCATAGCACGCTGGAAATCCAACGCCAACGCCCTAGATTCTTGCATATAGGCACCATGACGTCGTGTAAAGCATGGTGTGCAATATCCGAGAAGCTGTCCAGCAGTTGATAGTAGCATGTACATGTACTTCGGTCCAACAGGGAGGATACGCCTCGTGACGCCAACATAAAGGAATTGGCAAAGGGAAGTCGTCTTGAATCTGCTGTGTTCGGCATTCAATGACTTACTAAGCACTTGGTGGGAGCGCCGTTATGGATGTTGCGTGAATATGGCCCATCACTAGAGATGGCTGTTTCCGAAGAGCTATAAAAGTGGTCAGATGCACCCCGTTCTGACAGAATCTGCTACAGTCAACAACTCGGTATCGTACATTTCGGTGATGATGGAGGTGGCAAGGGTGACAATATGAAGTCCTTCGAGTGCATATCATGACTATGCCGCAAACCTGGAAAACCAGTGCAAGAAGCCACGCGCGCATTCCTCGTTCGCAAAGCCTGT
>JBBPKT010001255.1:0-10058 GCA_038089395.1 Pulveroboletus frians
TTATGAGTGATAGAGAGCCAACCCGAGGTCGTTTGAGTACCCGAACCTGCCCGAACCCCCCTACCCCTAGGGGCGAGATGATCAAAGTGGGGGAAGGAGGCCTCATTACCCCCCCGAATCTGGGTTCGTTAAGCTTCTATATACATGAATGATTGATTCACAGAGGTATTGGCCCGACCCGAGGTCGTTTGGGTACCCGAACCTGCCCGAACCCCCCTACCCCTAGGGGCGAGATGATCAAAGTGGGGGAAGGAGACCTCATTACCCCCCCGAATCTGGGTTCGTTAAGCTTCTGTAAACATTATTGATTGATTATGAGTAATAAAGAGCCCACTCGAGGTCTGTGTACCCGAATCTGCCCGAACCCCCCTACTACTAGGGACCATATCATCAAAGTGGGGTAAGCAGGCCTCATTTCCTTCACTAATCTGCATACCTTAACATTTTCTGAGAATCAATCAATCATTCACAGTTCTTTGGAGCCGACCCTATGTCGTTTATATATTGCATCTGTTTAGCCTGAGAGCACATGGAGTCGAAGTTAGGCATTGCAATGTTCATTTACTATTGTTGCAATGTGTTTTATATATATCTTTCCACAACACTCCCAGTATGCTAATATTCGATCAAACCTTTATGAATTTGAGTACTGCAAGATTGTAATGGGAGTCCTTCCGCTTTGAAGTTGTATATTTGACTCTAGTCAGGAACGTGTGGATGCCGTCATGGTTATCTAATATGAGCGGTGTTTCAAATTATGGTGACATGCCACGTAAATGGCGCAATTTCATCTTAATCTTGAACCGTCATATAGCATCATCATGTCTCATCCCTTCAACCTCTCCATCTGGATACGAGGCCAGCCCACTCAATATGTCTTTGAGATCGAGATCTCACGAACTGCAGCGATTCTTGCTCTACAACAAATGATACAGCGATCGAATCCCTCCACATTTGAAGACATGGAGCCTAAATATATCCGGCTATACAAAGTCCTGTCGCCAATACCCACTCCATATGAGAACAATCTTCGCGAAATCAAGCTTTCGGATTTTGGTGACTTTCTAGCCCCATCGGTCAAGTTATCGAATGTCTTCTCCTCTGAACCGCCCACTGATCACATTCACATCATAGTCGGTAGGTGTTCATGGTGCTGCAAGCTCTCGAATGCACCTGACAATATCAGATCCACCATATGTAGAAATTGATTGCTGGTTCATGCAAGACAATCAGCTTGGCGACAGCATCTCAGTGAGGGCAGAAACGAACAAAAAGATCAGCGACCTGAAGAAAACTCTCCTGACCGAAATACCACGTCTGGGGAACGACCTCACTGCCATACGCTTGTATACGGTGGATGGAGCTGAGGATGCAAGGAAACCGGGCAAGTTCGTGCAAGCAAACTACCTTTTATACAAACAGTTCCTGTCAACGCCCGTTCTGTCGCCTTATGAGATCATTATCACATCTGAAGACCTATCCATCCCCCGCAGTAAGACTACATTGCTCATGTTTGATCGTGTGTTGATAAAGGATAACTGATGACAGGGTCAAATCCTACAAATGACAATGCCTCTGCGACTCAGCAGCACAATCGAGTCCACTTGACCAGAGATAAATATCTCACAAAGCGACATGATTCACCATCCAGCTGCTCCAATCCCTCGGTATTCCGGGAAATGCAGAAAGACATAGAGCAGCAGATGTACTGTGGCCGTCCTCGTGAAGTCGAAGACGTGATCCCTCCGACACTCCTTCATCCAATCTTTGGTCAGTTCTTGGATAATTGTCATGCTAGGAAGCAAACGATGAAGAAGATGGACAACATTATTGCCAATGACCTCGCATATGCCATGTCGGCCTTGTATGAGAACGAAAAGAAGCGAGTTGAAGCAATTGTCAAGGTTTTCAAGTCAGCTGGGCTCGACCTCGACATCAATCAGAAAGTCGGTGATGGCAATTACATGGCAGATGGGGTTATCACTGTCAGCATCAATGACGACAAATATCCTTGTGCGATCGTGGAATTCAAGAACGAGGCAGCCAATTCAAAATCAGAGCCATACATTCAAGCTGCAAACTACTACGTGGAGTCAACAAGACCATATGCAGCTCAAATGTCGAAGTGGCCACTGCCATGTTTTTTATTAATAATTTTCGGTATTATATCTATATCATCCATTCCAGACGAAATTTGACTGGTTGAGCAGGACCATACCTTGTATTTGCGGGTGCTGCGTGGAATTTGCATCCCAATGTCCAGCTGCTATCGACTCCTTTGGCACTCCACTATCATTCCTCTGACACCACGAGTCAGCGGAACACAGCACTTCACATCGCAGCCCTACGGAAAGCCATCAAGTCATTGAAGAAATACTATGAAAGGCTTGAGCTTCCCTTAGCGGACGAAATGGCGGTGAGGGAGAAGTTGTTCCCATACTGCAATACCTTCAAGTCTCTGGAGGATGGTAGCCAGCAGAGGATTTCTTTTCAGGAGCAGCTCGATGAAAAAAGGCTCATTTTCTTTGGAGAACTGGAGTCAGATCGCGCTCCGATCTGCATCAAATTTGTCCGACGGTATTCACAATATGCTCACAAGCATTGCGCAAGCCTGGGATTCGCACCAAGATTACGAGGGTTCAGAGGGGTCCCTGGCGGATGGTACATGGTGGTTATGGATCGGCTGGTGGGGTATGATTTGCTCGCGGACTTGTGGGATAAGGGCACATTGCCAAGGTCAGTGTTCGAGTTGATCAAGATGCAGGTCGGGACCCTACACGAACAAAAAATGGTACATGGCGATCTCCGTGACACGAACATACTCGTGAAGAACGATGATACGAGCAAGACCATGATCATCGACTTTGATTGGGCAGGAAAGATAGGGCGTGTCCGATATCCGCCCCACGTGAATTACATGCGTATATGGAGACCGGAGAATGCGAGGGATGGGTTGCTTATCATGGCAAAGCATGACATTGCGATGCTCGATAAAATGTTTGGTAAGGGTGATGAAAAGGGACATTGATTTGTATGGGAAACGCTCGTGGAGTGACTGAGTAGGGTTTGTTCAATTCCAATGTAGGCTGCGATGCGGAAGGATTGCTTCTTCTAGTGTGCTGAAAAAGACTGTATGAATTTCGAAGGTATACACTACAAAAATACTGGACAAACATTGGACACACAGACATGAACAGTAGACGAACAGAACACAACCAGATGAACAGGAAAGGAACTTCAGATGAAGATGGACAATACAATGTCCACAAATGCCACAGCAGGGCAGTGTGGATGATCGGAGTGATTAATCCACCCAAGTTGTCCAAAAGGGGAAATACATGATCGACAGTCCACCAAGGTTGGTGGACGATGGAACGATAGTGGGACATCGAAAATGGGGAACAATAGGACAGGGAAAACATATAAAAAAGCATTGCTTCGGGCTAGCTGCCGGAAAAGAGAAGGTAGCATGTCTTGTGAACCCATGGATATCGTCAGCGACTACGTTTCGGAGTCAAATGAGTAAGTGTATCTCGACTTGTTGAGGTGAAAAGTAGAAACATACTTACTTGGGCAGGGTTGCAGGAAGCCAGCTCGCGTTGGCGTTTGACAAGTTGTCAATAGGGGAGAACTCAACGGAGCATGTTGAACAGACTGTGAGTTGACCAGTTTCAAGCTATGAATTTCGCTCACAGCAGGTGTTCACTCTCCCCCAGCTTCCGGATCATTTGTTTGACCATGCGGATGAACAGGATTCAAAGCTGGCGGAAGAGGAAAAAAAGAAGCAACGTGAGAAAAATCGTGAGCTGCATGTGAGAAGGCTACTGCGGAGGTCCATCGGCGAGGAGTATGGAGGGGTGTACGGACGATTGTTGAAAAGGGGACGGAAGCGAGAGAGGGAATTACTCAACAGTGCAGGCCCCTCAAACCGAAAGTAAAATTGTGTTCATGATTGTTACAGACATCGGAGCGGGCTTCAACAGACTGGTGCCGTGTAAATGATTCTTTTTGAGCACATTGTGATTTCTGATAAGATATTGTGACTTTCCTGGTGTGTACGCTGTAAGATAGTTACACAACGCAAATGACATGTCAGTGCTTTTCCTTTCCGACACACATATTAACATGCACGGCAGGCAGGTTGTGTTCTGCGCTGCAGGGTATAATGAAATGATATCATTTTTCATTTTACAAAAACGTGCAACACATACATGAGATAAGTGAAATGAATGATGAACCTTGATGATATGGAATGAATCCACAATGACGGCCGATGACGCATGATACGTCAGTATGGCGTCATTCATGGGTGTAGGGTTACACTTCATATAAAAGAGTAAGATGAAAAATGTGTAAAGCACGGAACTCACATCGAATCCATCATGGTTAGCAAGAAGAAAGTGGCCACAAAAGACGGTGTCAAGGTGAGTGGGGTTGAACATCCCAATAAAAAGAAGTGACTCACAGAGGGAACAGAGCCGATCAACATCATCTGGAACGGCCAAGGTACGAAAAAGCCAAGAGATGGAGTGGTGACTGAACTCAGATGCAGAAGACGAAGGTAGGAGACGCGCACCGTCCGAATACAGGAACGAGTGGGAACGGAAAACTTGAGGTATCGGTGAAACGCAAGCGAGAGCTCGAGGAACAAGCAGAAAGGAGCATATTTGGGTATGCACGTGTGGATCTTATCAAAAACAGCAATGATTTCAGGTTCGGGACATGGAATGATCGACCACTTCAGAAGGAGCAGGTCAACCGACTTGTCCAGTCCTTCCTGACAAAAGGAGTAGACCGATTTGCGCTGACGAAGGCCATCCCACTGGTCTTGAACAAAAGAGATGTAAAGGAGGGGAGTTATGTAGAAAGCTATCCTCCCGGGTGCGACGTGGTAACAGACCTGCCAATACTGACTCTTGAGGAGGGCGCGACGGGCAAGAAGCGACTTGTGGCTGCGGGTGGGCAGCATCGTTTGCATGCTATGGATGCCTGGACGAAAATCCTGCGAAAGCAATATATGGAGCTCCGAAAACAACGGCGTTCGCTAAGAAAGGAGGAAGGGGATTCAGTCTTAACGAAGGAGATCGAGGAAGAGAGTACTATCTGGACGCCAAAGCGAGATGCATTGCAGGAAACCCTGGCGCTTGGTGGACAATGGGTGGTAGTGCTGTATGATGCAGGTAAGTGGGCTCAGATGTAAGACAGACGGATGCTGACAATGTCTTCGAAAGAGAAAATCACGCGTGAAATAGGGCTACATCTGTCACAAAATGAAAGTGAACACGTGTATCGGGAAACGCCCGAGGAGGGTCTCGTGCATATGTTCCGCACGATGAAAGAGGCTGGAAAGACATACCGTGACGTCGAGGAAAAAGCAGGTGTCACCGGAGCCCCGAGGAAATGGATGGAGCTCCTGTCGCAAGATTACATGTGGGACTTCATGGACTGTGTCGAAGGGATGGGAATACACATGTTCGATGGTCAGACGAACATGAAATTGAATCGCCTGTACAAGACAATGCTGGGACCATCTGGAGGGGTAAGCTGGACAGACACTGTGCTGGTTCAGACACTCACAGTCGCCTAGATTCTGTCATACATGGTCAACAAGATGGAGAACTATGTTTGTCAATGCTTCAATGATGTGCCTGTAGACGAGGAAAGCATGGATCAGCTGCTGAAGCTCGCAGAAGGGCCAAACAAGGAGAAGGCCAAGAACGCCAGGGAAGAACTGCGGCAAACCTATAACTTGATGGTGCAGGGCGCCAGTAACGTGAAGTGTGCACGAGGGGCGATCTTTGCTGTGCGTCAGTGTTTTGATGCCGCCTTCATCCAACACATGGGACCATCATCGGAGATTGATGCTCTTTTTGCCAATCAAAAGTCTGAACGATGGAAGGCAGCAATGAGAGACTATCTGGAGGAGGTGGAGACAGAGCTGCCGAAAGTGATTGCGACGATCGCGGTGACAGATGGGGAGGACAGTACACTGAAGTGTCTTCAGTGGGCAGTAGCAAAGGTGAAGGTATTGCGATGGTTCCTGCTGAGGACTGTTCCCGAGAAATCACGGGGCTTGGTGCCATTCATGTCACGGAGCGTTTTTGATTGTATGGCGACCCGACTTGACATCATTTCAGATGCACTACATGAGGTGAGACATCATTCCTTTCAGAACTACATCCAAGGCTATCGCGCATGCCAGGACCCCCCTGACATGCGCGATAGGCATGGGTATGATATGTTTATGAGATGATACTTACCTGACTTTGGCACAGTTTGCCCGGTGGTGGGAGCCACTGATTGACATGGTTCCTGCAATAGGACGCTATTGGTCTCCTGGATCATCAACAGCGGCGATGGTCCGTGCCATCTTTTGCCATCGTGATATTCGTGAAGAGAAGCGTGACTATGCTGTCTGCTGGGTGAGCACTGTGATTGATAGAGAGAGGAATTGAATGTGCTTACTTGCCTGTTCTTCCCAGATCATCTATGTTGTATGGAATGAATATGCTGCCTTTGTCAACATGCAGCTCCAACTTCGAGCCTTGTCAGTGCCTGTGCGGATCACTTCACAAAAGAAACTGTTGTCTGTTTTCGGAATAGATAATGAAGGACAGGCCACAAAAGAACTGCGTGAAGCACGGTCAACCATGAAGGCCAAGGCTTCAAAGCGAAAGATGGCAGCAAACAAGAAACATATGGAAAAGAAGAAGGCTGGAAGGAAAGGAAAGGGCAAGAGGCAGACCTCTGACAGCGAGGATGGAACTGGGGAGGAAGAGGGAGATATCGCTGATGAGGATGATGTGGACATTGATGATGATAGTGCTTGCATTGGAAGTGATGAGGAGGACGATGAAGAGGCAGATGAAAACCGACGTGAAACATCTCGTTGGCGTCATGCACAGGCCCTGAAGAAACACAGTGCCCTCATCTCGAGGCAGCAAGAGTGGGACGAGACCCATGCATTGCTTGTCGCAAGCAAGGGAGATGGACGACAGAAACTTGTCCCAACCCTCAACTTTAAACGATCTCCACCGAACTTCTTTGCCTCGTGGAAGAAACTATCTCGTTTGCAGAAAGATCGCAAGCATGCCTCAATGCGTGGTCTCACACTGATCGACTGGTGCACCTGGGAATGGAAGGACATTATCACTCAGTCATTCTCCCGGGCCATGCGTACCTTGGCAGCTGCAGCAATCATCGAGTCATCGATAGTTGTCTCATACCGACATGAGATGATTCTTTGTCAACCAGACGGAGGGGCAGCAATCTTGCGCTTGGTAGTTCAGCAGCTCATCACAGGCATCCTTATGAAGAGGGATCCAAGTCAAACTGCGGAACTGCATCACACGACCTTGACTGACCTTGGAGTTGGGTCATCATCCCAACGATCGGGACTGAAGAAGCAGACCCATGTGCTCACGGAAGGTAACTTGCCTCCGCCTGAATGTCTGACGTGGCCCGATGGCATCTATCCACACCCTCCCAAAGGCAGAGCCATTGTTCAACATGTGGTTGAAGACGAGCTTGCTCACCTTGCCCGCGAGAAGGCACTAGGTGCACAGCAGCGCAGTGTTCAGACAGCCATCGACACTGTCCAAAACCTGCGTGTTGCCTGGCACGACTCTACAGGCAAGGCCAATGCTCATGAAAAGCCTCCTCTTGACGCTGATGTTGCCCGTGCACTGCGTACTCTTGTCTCAGTGAGTTCACGTCGAAATTCCAGCTTGTTCATGCTCCTTCACATTGATCACAGACTCTGAACATTAATGCATACCGCCAGCGTGTAAAGGAGACACGAACCTTTTCATTTGATTCACAAGAGGCCATGGCAGCTAGGGAGCGTCTGCGGATCATTATCCGCTCAGACATCGATGGCGACGGTGATGACGACAATGTGTCAGATGACATATTCATTCTTGGAACCCCCGACTCTGTCCATCTTCAGGAAATCCCAACAAAAAGCCAATCGATCCAACACCTAACTGAACTTGCTAGCAAGTATAACGAGTGGCTTAGTACGCAAGAAATGCGCCAAAAGAGTGGCAAATCCAGGAACAATGACAGTGATGATGAGGCTCCAGACGAGGTAATCACCGACAATGAAGAGAACAATGAAGGGTCTTTTCACAATGGCCCTCGACCTTCTAGGATGGCTTTTGTCGATGTGTGTGACTTCACATTGTTTTTCTCCTGTTTATTCATGCCTATCTTTCCTTTAGGATGTGTTCAATGAGGACATGTTCACAGATCTCCCTTGCAATTCAGATGGAGAGTTCATTTCAAATGAGATCAATGCCTCAGCTCTCTCTCCATCCCCTAAAGGCGAGTATCCATTCACCCTCCTGGTCTGTTTTAGCCATTTCTTTCCTCTTCCACATTTGTGACGGTACACTTTGGCATCCATCCTGTCCCATTTTCATTGCACATAGATACAGTGCATGACAAGTCCGCCATGGCATGCAACCCCATGGATTCGCAACAGGACATTGCAATTGCCTCACTCTGCCTTTCTATATACTAACTGCTATTATCATGTGCAGTTCTCGTTCCAAGCACACCAGTGGAAGATGCGGTTACCACAAGGATAGTCGATTATGTGGATGAAATCGAAGAAGAGACCTACAGTGATTTCAGGACTGGCCATGACTACGACGACATTGAATCTGATTCCAAGGCAACTCAGACCATATTGTCACCTCGACGACTGCAAGGTCTCAAGATGTCGGTGAAACGGAATCGTGCCCCCACTATTTCCTCCGTTGGATCTAAGGATGGACAACCTGCAGAACAACAGCCCACTATTCCGAACACCCTCAAATCACCAACATCCAGTGAGTTCCAAAAGTAAGTCTGTGGGCACAACTCTCACTGTTCATCAGAACGTGCCATGAAGCGAGCCAAGTGGACCAATGACCCTTTTCACTCTGTCCCTATCACAACTACCTCTGCTGGTGGTAGTTAAAAACTTGCTAGGGCATAGCTAGAGACAATGACCAGATTGAATGATAGCTTTTGTAGCTGCCTTTCTGAATAGCTATTCACATATGGTAATATATAATGCAAGTCAAAAGTTCTCCCGGATCACATCCAGTTACACTACAATCAAAAGTGTAGGAAAAGTGTATAAAAAAGTGTTGATGAAAGCGTACACTTTTGGCTACACTTTTAAAGTCACCTTGCCTACACATATCCGAGCTGACCAATTTGATGAATTAGAAAAAAAATACAAGAACCCAATAGATGAGTGATATATCAGATATAGACAAGAAAGCAACAAGAAATGAAGGAAAAAATGACTCAAGCAATAAAATATAAAAAGGTAATGTTTTCAAGCCAAATGAGTTATTCGCACATCTCACAATATTATAGAGGCATCCATACACAATCAAGAACCAATGGAAAGAATATGATGAACAGTGTAGACTGGATATTACAGCAGAAACAATTAAAGGGTTATTTTCAAGACAAACTACAATTAATAACTGAACAGGTTGTGAAAAAGAGATCACAGAACAAAAATCTCATTATATAAGTGGAATATTTCGCATAATATGGCCCATGTACCATGACTCATTGCAGTGATTTTTGGATTCCTCCTTTTTGCTGAATGTGCATATGAATGGTTTGTAGTACATCATATAGCCAGATCTGCACTGCTGGATGCAAAGACACCAGTTAGATTTAGTGTTATAAGATGAGAAAAGAATAGGAGGAATGGTTGGAAGGGAATTTGTATGGTTTTTGGTACACTTTTCAAAGTAGACATTGACCTAAGAAAATGGTACACTTTCTGTACACTGAGCTAAGAGATGCTTTTTTGTACACTTTTTGACCCTACTTCTGACTAGGTTTTGACCTATGCCTTCGCTTTTCGTACACTTTTCGTACACTTTTTCACTACACTTTTTCACTACACTTTTTCACTACACTTTTCCTAGACTTTTCCTAGACTTTGCTAGACTCTTCAGTACGCTTTTTGGTACACTTTTCCTACACTTTTCCTAGATGTCTCCTACACTTTCCTAGACTTTTTAGTACGCTTTTTGGTACGCTTT
>JBBPKT010001256.1:0-10054 GCA_038089395.1 Pulveroboletus frians
ATATCATCACCTCCTCTCTTCTTACTATCACCATTCCATGCATCTAGCATGTCCAAGTGTACCCACTCCCCCACCCCATCGTCCTTGTCCTCCCCTCATGTCTCTCAGTCCCCAGAGGGCATTAACTGTGGTCGATCCCTCTTGCATGATCACACACCCCTTGGAGGCTTGTCCACAAGGTTGGCCTCCTATGCTGGCTGCCACAGCAGCCACATAGTGGCACCAAACAGTGCCATGACCCTTCCTCATTGCCTGTGTGTGACACTTGTCATGACAAGTGTCATTGTTGTCTGTCCCCTGGGCAGTCGATCTCCCACCCCCACATGCCCACTCTCTGTCACGAACATGACTGCAAGGCTTGCAACACATATGTGTTGCACCTTCGCACTGCTGTTGCCATCAATGTGGACAGCATTCCTGAGGCCATCCATGATCTCGCTGACGACATTGCTTGTCTGTGCTGACGTGATGCCTATGCTGATTTGGTGGGTCGTGTCGACCACCTTCAGCGCAACCATTGTGACCTCTGCTCCTCACTTGTGGAGGCTCATGACGAGATTGCCTGTCTGTGTGATGCCCTAGCTGCATTTTTGGGTGGCACCTCTAGTGCTCCTCCTCCTGTTCCCATCATGGTGGCTTCCCAGCCACCTGCCTCTTCTTTTGGGGGGATGGCATAGGCAGGTCCTGATGCTCCCCCCCTTCTTCTTCCTGTGTAGGCTCTGCCTGTAGCTCCCTCTTGCAAAGGGAAGGAGAGAGCAATCTCTCCCTTCCCCAAGCTACCTCCCATCCTCCCCTATGAGGACATAATTGTGGATGAGCCCACTCCACCACCACTCATCCAGGGAAATCTCTTCTCCGAATTCACTGGGTCAGGGTGTCCTCATTCTAGGGGATGCTGTTGACTCCAAGGGTATGTGCACCCTGTTCATTAGAATAGAGGGCAACCTCTATGTGTACCAAGGGGAGCCTCTTGAGGCCTCTCTTCAAAACATCTCAAAGGGAATCTGTCCCCCTACTCCTACTTGGCAGTCTACCGCCTTCACCATCCGAATGGACAGGGGCATCATGGGCCCCATCTGTCTCTACAACACTGGAGACAGTGTCTGCGCCCTGTTTGCCAGGGTGCAAAATGAACAAGAGGGGAAAGCCCCTCATCTCAAGCAGGCTCAGGACCTGCTCACCTTCCTTTACCTCTGGAGGAAGCACCATGAATTGGGCACCAGCAAAGTAATGTGCACTGTCATGAAGGAATGGAGACCCCCTGCATGGGCCTCAGAAAAGGCCAAGAAAAAGAAAGAGACCATGAAGGAGGCAGCCTGAGCCTCCAAGGATGCAGGCGCCCAGCCTGCTGAGACTGTCCCACTACCCACTGCCCCAGCACTTGAGGAGTGCATTATGTCCAGTCTGGCTACCACCACCTTGACCAGTGTTGAGGGAGGCACCACAACCCCTCAGGAGCATGCTGCTCCATCTACTCAGGAGCAGAGCTCCAGCATGCTGCTCATATCGCACATTATGGACCAGCCTTCGGGGTCCACATTCACTACTACCTAGAAGAAGGGTAGCTCTTCCAAGGGCCGACCACAAGGCCCACTCATCCTGTCAGGGAAGAAGCCCCTCCTCCCTCGCAACACTCCATAGTTTGACACCCCTGATGGGGTGTGGATCAACTATGTTGAACAGTGGCAGCATAGGTGCCCTACCGATGACTAGCACTGAACGATCTGGAAGGTCTTCCCTGGGGCCACTAGCACCCCTGTCATCCTGGATAACCCTGACTCAGAGCTGAATGCTCCCACCCAATGTCAGATGAGGGGTCTCCTCCTCATGGACCGACTCACTCCTGTGCCCTGAGGGCACATCGACCATATGGTGTGGCAGTGCAGCCTCACCCATCTCCTCATCATACCTGGGCAGTACAAGTCCTTTCTCGACTGGGCCAAGGTTGGACCTGCTCAGGGACAAAAGTCCACCTGGGCTGGTGACTTCCATAAGGGAGCCACCCTCACAGACATCGCAGCATACATATCTGGCTGCTAATAGGGTTACCCCCCACATTACTGATGATGCCATTTAATGGGCTCATTAATGTACTTGAGAGATGCTCAAGCAGATCGAGTTTGCTGGAGGTAATAAGAATGCTGCCATCTGGGACCTCTATGGTCCTTTGAGAACTGACCTCAGGGCTGAGGTCGCCAATGAGTCTCTTGGCTGCTCCTTGGAGTGGTACAAGCAGGAGGCTCGTCAGATCAAGGTTTTCCCAGAGAATATGCCTCCCTTGGTTACCCACCCTAGCATCCCAAGGGACTTAGCCCTCTTTCAGCAATTCAGCAAGGCCATTGCAGTGTATGACATGCCTCACATTCACTGTGGCAATGCTGATGGGGGAGGTTCCCCCATACAGCAGGACCACTATGAGGATGGCAAACTCAAGGAGGACCAGTCAAGGATGTGATTGGCCTCCCTTGTTGAGACTCACACGAGATTCAACTCTCACTTGTTTTTTTATTTATTTTTTACTTGTTTTGTTCCCTTACTCTTACCATTGCCATTTCGTCCCTGTTTCATATTCAGTGCTCTCATATGATCTTCTGTATCTTGACCGCCCTGATCTATCTCACTCCATTTCACTGATCTATACTTATCTTGTGTTTGTTTTACCTACATTTTTGAATATATCAAACATGTTCCTTTTCGTCCAAGCCACTACTGGCTCTACAGGGGGAGGGTGTAAGGGGCAGTAGCCCCTGTAGATACTAAATGGGGTAATAACCCCTGATTGCATACTTACAAGTGCATGTGATACAAGGTAATCACATGCATGGTATGTAGATAAAAATGAGAGGCCCATCCTGGTGACAGGCCAATCCTCATACTACTCCTATATACTCATCTGTGAAATAACAATCGGTTCACTTCACCAGTGTGAGTGAGGGGTGAGGACAGGGTGCAGAGCACCCAATACAACAACCTTACAGATATAATGTACTTCTCCCATTTTCTCTGTATATCATTGATGTCTGTGAATTTACTCCCCCCACCAATTTCATTATTGAAGTCCACCCTGAGATTAAAATTGTTGGTATTACACAGAAAGAGATATTTTCAGACTTACAGGCTGCTCAGTGCCTTTCCATCCTGGTCCTTCCAACCTACAAGAGCAATAATGCAAATCCCACATGCCCACCACATCTCTTGCACAAATTCCTGGAACATTTGTGAACTGTGCCATTCAGCATTCCTAGAATCTGCTAAGGCATGAAAATGCAATTTCAGAATATTATACTTACCTTGCTTTGATATCATCTGTTGGACCTCTGTCCAGATTCCACTCAGCCACTTTTTTCTCAGCATCTTCCAACTGCTCATCTAACAGGCCTTTGATAATATGATTGACTGCACACTGATACACTTTGAGTGCATCCTGTGATCCGAGATGTTTCTTATACCATTTTTCAATTAGTTCTGTTATAACGTATATGCTGACCTAATTATTTTTCACTTTCTCTTCACTCGTTCACCTGTCACATGACCAGATCACATGATATGGCCTAGACCATGACATCATATGATGTCATAACACGTGGTCACCTCACTCTTTTAATTACCGTCTCTATGCTTCCTTATCACAGAACTCTCCCACACCTGTGGGATATCACTTACTGTATATAGATACTATTCACACCTTATCTGTAGCACAGCTTGGTCTGTGCACCATTGCCTACAATATATAAGGGTGCATCCTCAGCTGATATCCCCAGCTTTGGCCACTTGTTCCTTGGGTTAAAACCTTGGATGATAAGTGCTCTTCTTCGCTCTCACTTCTCTCTGCAAGGCTTTACGGCAAGCCTTGAGTTGCTTGGCTTCGGTGTTCTTGCATCCACATAACAAGTTCATTGATCTGCGCCTTGTACTCCTCCTGAACCACTGATTGCCAAGTCCACAACTGCTTGACCTTAATGTGACTATGGTTTGCCAGGTCACAGCACTGATTATAGTACCACCTCTTGTATGCCTTGAATTATTTAGTTGTGCTTTGACCAGCAGAGTTTTCTCACCTTTTTCTACAGCTGCCATTCTGCTACATCCAATTTATTGACACTGGGGATTTTTCTAAGCTGTTGGTTTATAACCTTTAGAACTTGCTTCCTCTCATTTCTGCCGACAGCCCATTCACTGTGGTCTCCCATTTATAAGAATCAACAGCTTGTCCTTGGAGAATCAGATATGAGGTCTCAGGTTTCTTTGGCATCCATTGCTGCATCCAAAGCACCCGCTGCAGCCTCCAATGCATTATCAGCGGATTTTTCTGCCATATTAGCTGTGCTTGTTGGCTTTGATGCAGGACTGGTGCCCCAGATTTTTTGCCTCCTGGAATTCTCTTTCATCACAGTAGGGTGAGCAGCCATCTCTGCTGGCTCAGTCAAGTTTGGTTCAGCTCCCTGTTCTGGCGGGTCAGTGGTCTGCGGATTAAATGGGGTCTGTTTTGGAACAGTAGACTCTCAAGCTCCAATTTTCTCACATTATTGGTGGTGACTTTAGGATATGCATGAACCATCTCTTTTGGTATTGCCTTAGGTTTTTTCAAGGGTACAGGCCCACATTTTCCAGACCTTTTCTGCAGAAAAAGGATTTCTTCCTTAACTGCTTTCAGGTCAGGTTCTGCGTTATCTAGAAGGTGTTTCAGCTCATCTGTGGACCAATCAATGCAATCCAATGGTGAATCTGACCACAAGGAATATATATCCGTGGCATTGGTGGATGAACTGTCAGCAGAATGTGCACAGGACATAGCAGGCAACAAGTGTGATCTGAGCGATTACTTGGATTTGTGAAGAGAATACAATGTCTGTTGTTCCCTGTTATATCAGATCACCACTTGAATCAAGGAATCATTGTGGAATATCCCCAATACAGCTTTCCGACAAGGTCCACCCAAAATCCACTTCTTATTTTTCCCTGCTCAAATCTGAATGAGAAAATGAGTCATTTCCACAGCTCCTTAGTCACACATCAATTTTTATCTGCATTCGGTTAGAGTTTTCCAATGAGGAATACGAAGTCCACTTCTTACCCCTCATTCACAACAACCAACCCAATCTGGACTGTTCACATCCACATCTACTTCATAGGGTTTATGTGAACTTATGATATACACATGTACTACTCAAGTAGATTGGATCTATCTCCTTTTAAAGAAGCAGCCCTGTTGGGCATGTGGGATATGCTACTAGGCCATGTAGATACTCATAAGATATGCCTTACCCCATATTCCAGGGCCTTATTCCAAGGCCTCAATGCAGATACATCTTAGTACTTAAGGAGACTTGTGAGAAATGCAGCAAAATCTTTTTTGGACTGTTCACTGCATCAAAGATATGGCAAATATGAAAAGAAAGCTGGTGACCCCTCCATCAAAGGTCACTTGGGTCACCTGGAAAATAACACAGACAACACAAGGACCTAAAACTCATATGATCCATGTAAAAACAGAAACACCATCTAAAAAGAAAGAACAAGGATTTACTCATTTTCTCCAGCCTTTTACAAATGACTTTCCTCACGCTGATATCTACCACCTTCTCTCCCCTGACATCTTGCATCAGTTGATCAAAGGCATGTTTAAGGATCATCTCATCAATTGTTTCAAAAAATATTTGAAAATGACATTGGGTCAAAAAGAAGCTGACTCGATTCTTGATGAAATTGACTGCTGGTATGTCCCATCTGATTCATGCATAACAAACTATGTGTATTAATATCTACAGTATTGCTGCAATGTCCTCATTCACCGGACTTCGTCGCTTTCCTCAAGGTCATCATTTCAAGCAGTGAACCAGTGACAATTCAAAGGCACTCATGAGGGTGTATCTTGCTGCTATCAAGGATCATGTACCATATGACATGGTACAGTGCTTTTGTGCATTTCTTGAGTTCTATTACTTGGTGTGCAAAGACATCATAACTGATTCCGACATTATGGTTATAGAAGACACATTTTCTCGGTTCCATCAGTTCTGCCAAGTTTTTGTGATGGTGGGAGTCATTCAATCTCTTTGCTTCCCTGCCAGCATTCTCTAAGTCACTATGCTGAACTGATAAAACTTTTTGGCGCACCAAATGGCCTATGTTCTTCTATCACAGAGTCAAAGCATGTCAAAGCTGTGAAGATACCCTACTGGCATTCGAGTCACCATCAAGCCTTGGGACAAATGCTTGTCATCAACCAGCAACTTGACAAGCTTACCACTGCTTGGATTGACTTCCATAAACGTGGCATACTCATTCCATGTATGGGTTCTTGGACCTCAGGCGCTTCGAATATCATCAGTGTCTTAGGTGAGTTTTTCTTTTTGTTGAATTTAATGTTTACATGATCCCACGTAGTACAGCACAATCATATGCAACATGCAATGGACCAAGAGCATATTGATCAGTTGGCACAAGAAGACCTCTTATCTCCCGAGGAAACAGCAAGCTGGCCAGAGGATCCTACAGACTCTGAAGCCATAGATGCTTCTCATATCAATGCTTTTGTGGTCCTGGCCAAGATGCCATGTATATCCTAGAATTTCGGATTCACCTACTTATCTCACATGAGACATAGAACAGCAGCAGGCAAGAAATATAGAACAACTGGCAATTGAACTCAGAATACGTCACCTTCCCCAGCTCATCTGCTCATTCCTGCACACACAAATTCACTCTGATGATGATCAAGATTGCAATATTTGCCTGTTCTATGCTGGGAAAATATCTGTTTTCCACTCAGCTGCTGCTACATTCTATGCCCCAAGTGACTTATGTGGGCTCAGAGGAATGTGTTGTGAATATATCAGAGCCTGCCCGGACTGGAGGAAAGAAGGCCCTCATCATGACTGTGTGTTCATTGTCACCAACACAGAGCTCCCTGGCTTTAGTGGCATGGATGTTGTATGCGCTCTATGTTTCTTTTCATTCTCTTTCCATGGTAAACTATATCCATGCACAGTCATTCAATGGTTTGACCATGTGAGCCATGCACCAGATGAAGGGACAGGCATGTGGGTCGTCAAGCCAAGTGTTACCGCATCTCAACAGCCAAACATTGCAGTTATACATGTTGACTCCATCTTCCATGCAGTGCACCTTGTCCCAGTGTACAAAGCGGGCCCATGATGTCCACCTCAAGGAATTCAACCAAACAGGTCATATGACTTTTTTTGATTATCCTATGTCAACAAGTTCACCAACCACCATGCCTTTGCAAACACATTTTGACAAATGCGCTCTGCAACATATTTCTCCTCCTGTGACTCATGACTTATATCTACTTTATTGAATGCCCCCCTCTCTCAAACAGTGCAACATCTCATGTCCATCTGCTTCATACTATGAACACCCCCTCTCCTTTCCCTTTTTTCAACGATGCAACATCTCATCGTGTTCATCTCATGTCCATCTGTTTCACGCTATGAACACCCCCTCTCCTTTCCCTCTCTCAAACAATGCAACATCTCGTCATGTCCATTGTAAAACACTAATCCTTTCTGGATGGATAAGGATTGAATAAAGGGTGTGAGTATAGACTTGACCCAAGGGGGACAGGAGACACAGAAGGCGAGAGGGAACAGGTGACCAGTGGCCAGAGCCCAGTTCACACAGATGGAAAGTGGAGGGGAAAAAAGATGTATTCTGAAGTGTGGTACACCCATTTTATAGTCCCAGGAATACCCGTAGACTTTTATCTACAAGATCTAACTAATCCAGGTCCAAATGGCACCCAGCGGATATGTAAGCTAAAAGAATCCAGTCTGGGTGAATGGATCCAGCACCGGATTGACACAGTCCAGGCCCGGAACAAACAGCCAGATTGTATAGACGGATACAGATGGATGAAGACATCAACGAAAGATAAAAAAAAACCTACCCAGATAGACAATGGATACTATGGATGCTTGAATGGACAGAAAGGGGGGTTTACAACCATAGGAGGATTCGACCTCCTACACCATCTCATATCCATCTGCTTTACACTATGAACACCCTCTCTCCTTTCTCTCTCTTAAATGACGCAACATCTCATTGTGTCCATCTGGATCAATGTCCAAGACCCACCTATCCCTGTTTGCCCTCACCCCACTGTCTCACAAGCTCCTGCTGGATGAGATTCTTCTGGTAGCAATGTTTCATACTATGTACTAAAAGCAATGCACTACCTATTTTGACTACTATCATAATAATGCACCATACCTACTTTTCAACTTTGCTGAGTGTTTCTGAACTTTTCGAATGCACCTTCTGCCTGAGTGCTATGGCTTTCAGAGCTTTTCAGCTTTTACACTTTTGCTATGGGTTCCAAACCTTGAAAGTGTCAAAAAGCACAGAAAAGTATTGAAAAGCATTTTGTAAATTTACTGATGATGGAGGGTGAGAACTGAATAATGCTGTTGGGTAAGCCTGATGACAAAGGTGCATGTTTCATCTCTGCACATGACTCTCCTAACCACATGCCAGAGTACGTCCTTATGATGCCCAACATGTACATATATGGCATTCTGTTTGAAAAGATGGATTTAGAGCTTGGTGATACCCGCACCATCAAGAATGAGAGACATTGATTGTCATGTGATCTTGAATTCAAGACGAAGGCAAGTTTTCTGTTCATGTGCATTGTGTATATGACTGTCCTGACACAACCACTCAGGGGTTCTTCTCTGGCACGTACAACACACTTGTAGGATGGCTTTGTAAGCTGGTTATGACATTGGCGAAATCTTGGGAAGATGGAGCCATGCCATGGAATTTAAGAGTAACATGATTCGTTGTCAGTCTTTCACTATGCATGGGACATTGACATCTTCTTTCTGTGCATCGCCTGCTCAACCTATTTTTGCCTTGTATTGAAACGGAATGAGACATGTCCTGTTTGATGTTGCTAAAGAAGAGCAGAACATTGTGCTGAGATATGTCACACTGGAAGATGAGCAGGAACCATACAAATTGAGATGGTATGTGTCAAGTCCGGTTCCTCCGGACTCAAGTCCGATCGGTGGTCCGAAGGTTAGTATACGAAGTTCGTAAGGAGGACAAACGGAGTTCGGAGTGGCAAGGGGGTACCTAGGAGGACGTTGGCACAGGACTTATGTGTCGCGCCCTTGCCTAGGCTCTGTCCTCGTATTTCGTGGGAGAGAGGGAGAGAGAGAGAGAGAGAAGGGAGTCGGATGAGAGATAGGAGGTGACTGGTTTGATATTCATACTGAGGTACAGAAACAGAGTACAGGAAGCTTATATACTGAGGTCTGGTCTGGAGTTCAGATGGAGGAATGTAGAACCATATGGAAAGGTACGTCAGGTAAAAGGGGAAGCATATGGAGACGGAGAACATATGTAGTGAGAGCATATGGTGTGACGAAGGGTCTAAGGGATGAGGCTAAGGGTCGTAACTAGGGAATGGAGGGTCGAAGGTACAAAGGGAATACTAAATAAGGAAAGTGAGGGAAGTCCGATAATAGGAGAACAGAGTCCGATACGAAAGGGACAAAGTCCAAGGGAAGAGGTCCGGAGTTGGGAGAATGGGGTCCAGAGTAGGGGTTTGGAGGCCGGAGTTGATAGGGGATGGATATGACAGTGCCCCCCTATTAAGGCCGAGCCCTCGAGGCTGGCTAGGATCGGGTCGGGGTGGACGGTCATGTGACGAGCGCAAGTCAGAGTTTTGAAGAGACAATAGGTCGCATCTTGCTTAAGTTGATCTTGTCTTCTAACCACAACCACTAACTGTGCCACTACCCCCCTTCACCATGCCCGCTACCAACCCCCTCGACAACCAAATCGCGGCCCTCATGGCCCAGCTGCAGGAAATGCAGCAAAGGTGTGAGGAGAAGAAGGCCGAAGAGGAACGTTGAGCCCGGGAAGAAGTGGAACAGGCCATGTGTGAAGAGCGCAAACGACAGGAACAGGCCACACAGGCTGAGTGTGAGTGTGACGAGCGAAGGAAGGCAGTGGAGGAAGGCACCAAGGCCATCTGGGAGGAGCACCTCAAAAGGGCGCATCAAGAGGAGGATGAGGAGGATGA
>JBBPKT010001257.1:0-10047 GCA_038089395.1 Pulveroboletus frians
CAAGAAGCTTGGAGCAATGGAGGACCTTAGTGAAGCCATTGTCCTCGATCGAGAAGCACTGGAACTTTGCCCAGTGGGGCACCCAGATCGGTCAGTGTCTTTGAATAACCTCGCCTCTCGCCTCTCTATTCAGTACAGGCAGCTCAGAGCAGTGGAGGACCTTAATGAGACCATCCTCCTCCATCAGAAAGCTTTAGAACTTCGTCCAAGGGGGCATCCAGATCGGTCAGCATCTTTGAACAACCTCGCCGCTGATCTCACGACTCGATACAATCTGCTCGGAGTGACACAAGACCTGAATGAGGCCATTGTCTTCGCGCGAGAAGCACTGGAACTTTGTGGGCAGCCGAATCAGCCAACATCCTTGAGCAACCTCGCAGCGTATTTATTCACTCGTTACAGGCAGCTCGGAGCAATGGAGGATGTGAACGAGGCCATCGTCCTTAGCCGAGATGCGCTGTCGCTGCGCCCACTGGGGCATCCGGACCGGTCGACGTCTTTAACCAGCCTTGGAATGTATCTTTCCAGTCGGTATGGTCAGCTCGGGGAAATGAAGGACCTCGATGAGGCCATTGCCCTCGGCCGAGACGCATTTACGCTCTGCCCACCGGGACATCGTGATTGGTCAAAGTCCTTGAAACACCTTGCGGACTACCTCCATAGTCGGTTCACACGATTAAGGCAGCTCGAGGACAAGGAGGAGCTTTTTAGTCTCTATTGCCAGCTGGCAGATATGCCTCAAATGCTTTCTTCCACTGACCTGTCTGCCGCAAAAGCATGGATCCACGTTGCCGAAATCTTTCAGCATTCCACTACGCTGCTCGCATATGAAACCTCTCTTCGCTTACTCGTCCATCATCTGGCCACTCTACCCTCCTTACCTCGACATCATACTATCCTCAAGCGCCTTACCTCGTCACTGGCAGTGGATGCGTTTTCGGCTAGTCTTCGCGCACACTCTCCCGTCAAAGCGGTCGAGCTGCTAGAGCAAGGTCGCGGAGTCTTTTGGAGCCAACTCACTCGCCTCCGTTCCCCGCTTCACGACGTGATTGGATTTGGTCCAGCAGGAACAATGTTGGCTGACAAGTTCATGCGGTTGACGTCGTTCATTCAAGATGCCCTTGATTCGCCGGGCCCAGCTCAGCATGATCAAGTATGCCATCTCAGCGTCGAACTGCAAACAGTAGTCACTCGTATCCGCGAGTTGCCTGGACTGTCACGCTTCCTCCTCCCCACGCTCTTCTCCGACCTCCAGCAAGCGGCTTGTGATGGCCCCGTCATCATTGTGAATGCGAGTAAGTATGGTTGCGATGCGCTTGTCGTCTTAATCGACCAGGATCCTATTCACATCCCGTTGTCCATCACAAAGCAAGACGTTCGAAGACTGTCATCGAGGCTCGGTACATTAACCGTTCAGGCAAGGTCGATGAATGTGAAGAGAGAATTGTGTATCTTCTTGCGGCAGCTATGGGACGACATCGTCTCCCCCGTCGTTAACGCTCTCCAGACGATATGTCCACCTCAATCGCGCATGTGGTGGTGCCCCACAGCCGAGTTCTCTCCTCTTCCCCTCCACGCCGCTGCCCCGTATAGAAGAGGCCAGCGCAGTTTCAGTGATCTTTATGTCTCGTCCTACACCCCTACTCTCAATGCTCTCATTCGCGCTCGACGGTCTGACGACCTCCATTCGGCAACCAAAAAGTCCTTTCTTGCTGTCGGTCAAGCAACGGCCAAAGGCGAGAGCGAGCTGGTGTCCGTCGGCGCCGAATTGGCTGGCATCGGTCAGCGCGTCGATGGCCTGGCCACATTCAACCGTATCGAGGGTCAGGTATCCAGCATCGCGCGTGTCAGCGAAGAACTGAGCAGGCACGCATGGGTGCACTTTGCATGTCACGGCATCCCCGATCAGAAACACCCGTTCGAGTCCGCGTTCGCGCTACACGACGGACACCTGACGATTCAGCAGATCATCCAGTGCAACCTCAAGAACGCCGAGTTTGCCTACCTCTCCGCGTGCCATACGATGGTGGGAGACGATGAGAGTCCGGACGAGGTCATCCACCTTGCGTCTGCGATGCAGTTTATCGGGTTTCGCTCTGTGATTGGGACGATGTGGGCAGTGGACGATGGGGAGACGAACAAGATCACGTCGGCGTTTTATGACAAGATGAAGGACGCGTGCGGTCGTTTGGATCACACACGCGCGGCGTTCGCGTTGAATGAGACCATGAAGGAAATGGTGGACGTACCAATCGATCAGCGTATTTTGTATATACATCTCGGTGCCTAGCTTAGTCTCCGCTCTTACTTTCGTTCTGTTGTGCTTCTACTATATATTTAGACTGACTCTTGGTATGACACCGCGGAGCGTTCGTTGGGAAGCTTAGAGGGTGGGGCTGCGATCGCCTCAAGGATGAATAGCTTGCCACCCGTCGGCCGTCTCTTAGACTCCTTGGAGATCAAACACGATCCCACAGACCGGCCGAGTCCTGGCCAAGAAGATCTCCCTGTACTCTGGCGTTCCCATACGGCGACCATGCTCCTGCGCACTCGGCTCCCGTGGCTTGGAATGTGTCGGTGGCCTACGCACACCAACCCAAAAATACATAACATTACAAGTGAGTGGGATTGTAGACAGGAAACCAGGAAGGCGGATAGCACTCCTAGGACGAAAGCTGTGCGATATTGGCTGTATGATGTCCGGTCCGGAGGTTAGGGCGGTGGCTGCGAATGAGGCAGCACCTTGCCTGAGGGGCGAAGATACGGTAAGAGGTATCTAGTCAAATCCGTCGACGGAAACGTTCCAGCTCCACCGTCCTTCCAGGAAGCCCTTGGCAGTATCCTCCAGCATGATCTCGTTCCGCTTCGACACGTACACCTGATCATGCAACCGGTCAACCATGGGCCACGGGACACGACTAATGGGCCCTACCGTCTTATCGGTCACTTTCTGACGCAGTGTTGGTATTGCCTCGGCATCGATAGGTGATTCCAGTAGCTCCGACAATTCCTCTACAGCTTGCTCGAGATCCCTATCGAGTTCGTCCGCGTCAAGTCAGCAGCGCACACCAGGTGCAAGAACTGAAGTAAACGTGCCTTTGGTTATCCTCAAAGAGTTCCTTCTCGTTACACTTCTCTAAGTAGTATGCCATCGCATAAGTCCATTTAAGTGTCATCCGGCACTTCTCAACTTCATCGACGGCCTTCTTCATAAATTGGACTTCGATCCACGTCAGGTCTGACGTGATTTGCATCTCCTCCATCTTCTTCTCGGTCTTGTTATATAGTTCAATGGAAAGTTTCGCAGATTGTTCGTGGTTTGCCCATCGGTTGTAGTACTAATCGTGATGTCAGATGCTGGTCAGACGGTAGGAAAGCAACCAGGCGTACGTGGAGATAACGCTCCAACGAGGCTCTGCTCCTCGACTGAGCATCCCGAGCCTCCACACCAGCCTTCTCATCATATCGGTTGCACGAGTACCAGGCGGTACCGTGTTCCGACCATGGACCTGAATATCATCAGCAAAGTTGCAGAAAGGTGGAATCTCGGCCATTACCCATGCACACCCAGCAAAACTCGTGCTTGCATTTCTTGCAAGTCATGTGGCTGTCAAGAAACTTGTGAATAGGAGCCCGACAAACATACGCTCGTCAACAAAAACGTACTTGCATCCTCCGTTCTTCTCGATCGTACTTTGACATTTGGAGCACTCCTTGGTATTACTCTTGATCCAGTTCGCAGTCTCGCTGTCGTCTCGACACTTCCTGAGCCACATCTTCGCTACACCGCATATCACGGGTCGATGGTCGCTCTCGATCGCGCATCCGAAGCAAAACTTGTGTTGAGGAGTAGTATTCGCACCACACGAGACCGTCGGGACGATCGTCGTCAGCGCACTCTTGGATGCCGCGGCAGGGCAGGAGACCGTGTATGTGCACGACGGGTAAGGGCAGTACTTGAGGTTGGGGTTGGAGCCGACAAAGTGTCGCGCAAGAAGCTCGTTAAAGCGCTCCCAAGTAGCTGTGTCGTCCCCAAGGGCGGTGCGAACAAAAGGATCTGGTGCAATGGTGCTACAACCTTCGGCCATACATCTGATTGCATACTCGCCCTCTTCCCGAATTTTGGACGTGATGTATGCGTTCCAACATCCGGTACAGAACGTGTGGTCACATGAGAGGGATGAAAACGCCGTTTGAGAGTCGTCATAGCAGATGGGACATACAAAAGGCTCCGGTTTTGGAGCTGGGGCTGTGTCGACGTGTTCAGTTTGGGCCGGTGACCGGGGTGGCATAAGGGAGATCGTACCTGGTGTTTGCCGCGTGGGTCGGCGGAACGCACCCGACCGAGCGCTTGAAGACGTGCCCTGAGACCGCTCGGGCCCGGCGGCTGAGGAGGGGGAGACCCTCGACGGGGGAGATATGCCTGCCGCAACAGATACGACCGAGGCATTATCCATATATTTCTCAATCAGGCGTTCCTTGTTCCAATTCATGTAGCGTAAAAGCAACGAAGCTGTGCTCGCCTACGAACGGGGAATGAGGCTAGCACAAAGAGTGAACGCGGACGGTCACATACGTCTACGCCAAATATGCCACTGATGTGTTCGACGTCTGCTGCCATGAGTTTCTCCACGGCGGATTGGGGGAGCGACTCATGCTCTACCTCATATGTCTTGTGGACCGCACGCTGCGGAACTTTGAAGTCGTCGGCGAAGGTGTCCATATCCATTTCCTCGTCAGAAGGATCCGAGCCTGAGACCACATACCGAAGGTCGAGTGAGCGAACGCTGTCTCGTGTGGCTCACCACCAGAGGATGCCCGAGGAGGGTGCTGTGGTACTCACCCTCTTCTTGTGCGCTCAACATGTCCTCGTCCTCGTCATCATAATAATCTACGTCTTCGTCAGAGTACTCGTAGTCTGAAGACATGATCAGTGTGGTCGAAGGGCTTGGTCGTTGTCAGGAACGGCGAGCGAGGCCTTTCCACGGAATCGATTAGGGTGCTTACGCAATCATGCTGTGCTGATACTATGACCGTGGGAATATACTCGAGCAAGTCACGTGATGATATGGTGAATTTTCGAGTGACTCGAAAAGGCATATCGATCCGTACAAAAAGGGCGGATGCGTGTCTGGCGATGCGTCCGTCAAGCTTACCCACATCTGCTATTGAAAAATCATAGATCCAGCTTTTTATCACCCTTCCATTCGAGACATATGGCCTCAGAGGCTACCGGAACCCACAAGGACCCCGTCACGGGCGAGATGATTTCCAAGACGTGCGTATCACCGGATGAGATGACATCGAGGCGTTAAACCCCTCAAACAGGGAACTCAAGCGCCGTGAGAAGCAGCGCGAGCGAGACGCAAGGAAGGCTGAAAAGGCCACGGCCGCTCCTCCTGCTCAGGACGGTGCTGCGAACATCTCCAATGAGGACGACTTGAACCCCAATGTGAGTCATCTGACCGTCTCATACGAATCCCTCTAAAATAGATTTCGTTTAGCAATACTTTGAGCTTCGTTCTAGGGCGATCTTGAAGCTCAAGGAGACCCAGGAGCCCAATCCGTATCCCCACAAGTTCAACGTGACCATGTCGATCTCAAACTTCATTCGGCAGTACGGCAAGGATGGGTTAATTGCTCCGGGACAAAAGCTCGAAGGCGCTCTGGTCAGTCTTGCTGGACGCATACATAACATCCGGAGCAGTGGCAGCAAGCTCAAGTTTTACGACTTGCACGGTGAAGGCAATCATGTTCAGATCCTTGCCAACGTTCGGTACGTTCTGCCCCCTTTTCACGAGATCATGTCAGGAACCGATCGGAGTGTAGGGATGCAGCCGACGCAACGACTTTCTTGGCCACACAACAGATCTTCCGCAGGGGTGACATCGTTGGCGTTGTCGGCGTCCCTTCTCGCTCCCAAAAGGGAGAACTGTCTATTTCACCCTCAGAAATGGTCCTGCTCGCTCCCAATTTGCATCAGTTGCCTTCCGGTCACTTCGGACTCAAGGATCAGGAAACTAGATATAGAAAGCGTTACCTAGACCTCATCCTCTCCGACGATACGCGTCGTATTTTCATCACTCGTTCCAAGATAATCAATTATGTCCGGAGGTTCTTTGACAACCTTGGTTTTCTCGAGGTCGAGACACCCATCACGAGCATGCTTGCCGGTGGTGCCACCGCGAAGCCCTTTATCACCCATCACAACGATCTTGACCTCGACTTGTACCTCCGCGTCGCACCTGAGCTGTACCTCAAGGAACTGGTCGTTGGCGGCCTGGATCGCGTATACGAGATTGGTCGTGTGTTCAGAAACGAGGGCATTGATCTCACTCACAATCCCGAGTTCACACTTTGTGAATTCTATATGGCATATGCGGACATGTACGATGTCATGGAGATCACGGAGAACTTGCTTGAGGGGATGGTCAAGTTCCTGACTGGTGGTAGCACAGTCATGACGTATCATCCGGAGGGCAAGGGTGGAAAGGAGCTCGTGATGGATTTCACGACACCTTGGAAGCGATATGACATGATCGAGACCCTAGAGGAGAAGTTGAATGTCAAGTTCCCTCCGAGCGAGACGCTCAATACCGCCGAGGCAAACACGTTCCTCATTGACCTCTGCCGAAAGGTTGTCCCACTTCTACTCATCCCGTGTATTCATACTCACAAGTGTGTCACATAGCATGGTGTCGAATGTTCCGAGCCTCGCACCAACGCTCGCCTTCTTGACAAGGTGAGCCTCAACGTGGCGTTGAGCCGCATGGAAGTAACCCTCCTTCAGCTCGTTGGTGAATTCATCGAACCGCTCTGCATCTCACCTGCGTTTATCGGTACGTTACTCCCTCTTACATGTCCCCAACTTCTCAGACTGACTCGTTCCGCCCAGTTGGCCATCCTCAAGTCATGTCGCCGCTCGCCAAGAACCACCGCTCACGCCCCGGCCTGTGCGAACGTTTTGAAGCGTTCCTGTGCGGCAAGGAGATCTGCAATGCGTATACAGAGTTGAACGATCCGTTTGAGCAACGGTTACGTTTTGAGGAACAGGTGCGTTTTTCAAGCGAGTTATGATCATTGAGGTTTTCGTTCGACATGTACGTTAGGTCCGACAAAAGGAGCAGGGAGACGACGAGGCGCAGCCCGTAGACGAGGTGTTCGTTAATGCGTAAGTCCGCGCTGTTAGATGGACGTGGCATTTCCGTTTGATCCACGGGTTCGTTTATCTCAGATTGGAACACGGTCTCCCTCCCACTGGAGGCTGGGGAATGGGCATCGACCGATTGGTTATGTTCCTCACGGACTCTCCTAGTGAGATTCCATCAATTTCTGCGACGACACGGATGTCTAACAGTGTTCGTAGACATCAAGGAGGTGCTTTTGTTCCCTGCCATGAAGCCGATCGAAACAGGCTCTGGTGCCGCGCCCTCGGGACAACAGTGAAACCTGAGCGCAATGAGACAAGAGGGTCATATCTACGTCTAGTATCTCCAAAAAAAGAGTGTACCGAACTATCCGAACTGACCTCACTCTCCACTAATTACAATAAGCTAGACAAGGAAAGGATAGATGAGTCGGATTATCCGCCACGTAACAAGGCCTCGGCCCCTGGGGACCTGGCTGTGATCCGGCACTTGAATGGCTTCGGATGGCTAGGGGATTTTGAAACCAGCGTTATTAATGCAGGCGCGACATATGCTGTGGAAGACACTCACCAAATCGTCCCTGAACTGACGTCAACTGTTGGAGTGATTTCGATACCGTCAACGACTTCCTTTGAGATCTTGAGCGTAGAAAGAGACATGGCCGCCGTGATGAAGAGCGATGCCTCTGCGAGGTGGAAACCTGGGAGGCGATGGTCAGCCCCTTGTTCGGATCCGGATGGTAACGCTCACCTGGGCAAGCCCTAGTGTGGCACAACGTGGCCAGTCAGCGTTTATTCCCCCGACCGTGTCCCATCCAAGAAACAGACGTGACTGACCTCCTCCCAAATCCGAAACAGACAATGTGGGGATCAGGCTGCGGTGTCTCACCGAGGAACCGTTCAGGGCTGAACACGTCAGGATCTGGATACATGGACTCGTCACGGAGAACTGCCCTGTGCGCGCGTTCGTTAGGAAAAGGTTGGTCGGGGGCAAATACGTGCACGTGTACGTTCGCGTATACAACACTCACCACACGTTTCCAATGATGTGCGATCCTTTGGGGATGAGGAATCCTTCGTGATAAATGTCTTCCGAAGCGACATGAGGCATCGCTATGTGGTTCACGTGAGCATACTCCAAGGCGTCAAAGGTAGAAACAGCACCTAGGGGCGTAACAGGGTGCCATCGAAGGACCTCTTTCCAGACGGCGTTGACATAAGGAAGCGAATCACTGTCGTTAAAAGAAGGTAATCTCTCGCGGCCCACTACCGCGTCAAGCTCCGCCTGTGCCTTGGCTTGAACCTCGGGGAACAAGACCATCGCAAGAAAGAAGGCATGTATCGCAGCAACGATCTAGATGAGGCTGAGCGGTGGACAACTAATTTCTTGGATAAGATGGCGCACGGTGTCTGATCCGCCTGCAAAAAAATGTCGAAAGGAGAGGCACGTGGTTGGGAATCAACACGTACCGAGAGAGACCGTCATCGAAGTCCACATGATGGCGTCCTCTTCCTCTGGACACACGCCGCCTTCCAAGAGTGTGGACGAAAAGGACGGAATCGCTGTACCCGCCGCCTGGCAGAGTGAGTACGTTGCATAAAAGTTAAAATAAACCTACCATTTGGCCCTTGACATATTGGTGGGGCGTCCGAATCGAATCGATCAATAACTGGCGGTATCTCTTTGCATCCTGGAGGAAACCCGTACCAGGGAACCATTCCGGAAGATATCGTACTGTAAATCACTTGAACACGCATTCACAAAGAAATTGTTTGAGTTTAGCCTCACAAATGGGAACAAAGTCCACCATGAAAGCGCCAGGAGCGGTAACCAGAGAAACCATGGCCATGACTTCGTCCGCCAGCTCGACAAAAGGGTCTTTTCCCTCTTGGACGGTGTACCCGTAGGTAACCTTGAGGATAATGGCGCAAACAGTGCTAATGGTGTGACAATGACAACCGGGAATAGTTTTGTGCTTCATATACACTCACGTGCGTATCTGATTGGCCAAATCGTCCGGTTGTCGCAACAGCTTGCGCAAGAACCGGCGCGTCTCCTCCTCTTCAATCGAGTTGAACGCCGCAGTGCTGTTCCTTGTTCCGAACAATCGGTAGAAATGCTTACGATACTGGCGAAACCGGTCGTTGCAATTGATGAAGAGAATTCCCTTTCCCCAGCCAACCAAGTCAATTGCCATGGTCAGGTGTGGCCTATCCGAACATTTGACACTCTGTTTATCGAGTACTGCCGAGATGGCCTTGTGCGAGTTGAGAACGACATAACGCGTCGCTAGGACGTTGATGGACGAAATGTCCCCTATGAGAGCAGTGAGAACGGCTTGTGAGATGATAGGAAGCAAGTGCATGCCATATTTTCTACCCAGTGCGGCAAAACTCTCCCAGTTTTTCTCGGAAGATACTCGGAAGAGATTGCCAATCGCTGGCCACCCGGTGGGTCCAGGTGGAAGTGGACCAGAACGCCTCGAGTCCGAGAGCCGTTTGACAATGTAAAGTCCGGCTCCTAGGAGACAGACAGATATGAAAGATATTGCCCCAGCCATTAATGGTGGTGTGCTGAAAGGCGGAGATGGCGGGAGCGTTGGCCAGTTCGGCTACTAATCGTCATGACTTTAATCTATGGAGATACTGCGTACCTTACCAGCCATTTTATTAATACATAGTCTTAGACACGGCGTGGCTTCACTGGGTGCCCTGGAAAGGGAAGTATAGAGGGGAGCCTAGTCGTGGCCTCAGTTTGACGCGTAGAGCACGAAGCAAACAGATGGGAGAACTACACTCGGAAGTGAAATCCTGCGTAATGGTGCGGTCGAGTTAGGTCATGAATGTCTATATGGGCGCGGCCGTCGCCACTGGCATCTTTAATTGAGTTGTTACACTTG
>JBBPKT010001258.1:0-10046 GCA_038089395.1 Pulveroboletus frians
CTCAGCGTATCGCCATGGCGTCAACCCCAACGGTGAGTCCATCAAACATAATCAATGCTCATTGTTCTAGTACAGGCATCTAGACTCGTCTGCAGGGGCTGTTAGGTCACCCTTCTATCGCTGCGGCGCGAGTGCGGCTATTCTGAGTTCCATGTAGGCGCTCAATTCATCGATAAGGTGGACGACTTGACCGCTTAAATGGAACTCGGCACGTTCGACTGTGACCAATGGTGTAATCGCTTCTTCTGTTGCAACCAAGAGCCGCTCAAACGACCGATGACTACGCAGAGGAGGGATAGGAGTGACGAATTGGAGACCCTGAGAACGCCGATTGGGAGTGTTCTCATCCGGATCTTCTAGCTCAGGGACGACGCTAGGCGCTGCAAGCTCGGGGCCCGCCGATGATGCGGTACGTGGGTGACGGAGTCCGGCATTTATGGGTACGGTGAGCTCGGCCGCGATTTGCTCCAACAATTTGCGATTATCGAGATCTTGAGGGGACTGGGCAGATCCACGTCTTTTCTTTAACAAACCCTCTCCCCGCGTACGCAGCCTCTGTGCACTGGGACCCTTGTTCTCTGCTTCTTCCGTCTCGGACAAGGGCCTGAAGAAAGCATGATCAGCAGGGTGGCTCGAGGTCTGTGCTAACATGACTTTACCTCGCACTGAGGATTCCCCATTGTCTCCCTGCTCCTATTTGGGGATTCGTGCCCGTGATGGACGGACCAGCGAAAGACGAGGTACGCAGTGTGTTTCCAGGCGCAGGGACTGAGATTTGAGGGGTAGGGTGACGGCCCCGTCTCCTGTGCTGTACACGCTTCTCACGTGATGATCAGCTATTTGCGTCAAGAAAGGGTCGGACTCACTGCATTCAATCCGGCTTTGTTCCAGAGCGCGTGCAGCTGGGTCACTTCGCTCATCGAGAGCGTGTTTTCGATCTCGATGGACGGAAGTGCCTTGCCTGCGTCGACGGGTGTCGTGGTCCTTAAGATCCCGAACTCATAACGCTCCATGACAGCCTCGCTGGCATCGATGTCTGGAGGGATGTCTGGAAGTGGCTGTTGTCTTCTGAGAGTGAGGGGCATGGCGGGTGTGGTTTCGAGTGAGTGGCTCGTAGAGAGATTTATAGCCATGGGTCCGTCTGTGGACGACGAGTGCCGGTGTGGATGTGTGGACCTGTCTGTGTGGACTCGCTGCCGTCCTGCTCAGTCCACAGTAGATGATAGTCTACACTAGCGATTCTGGTTGTATCTCTCGGACTAGGGGGTTCCGGCTATCAGCCCCTCTTTCGGCCGGGGCGGTGCCAATGAAAAGCCGATGATGCCGATGGATTGCAGTGCGGATCGGCAATGAACTGAGGACGAGCTCCGAGGTCGACGTCTACGGTCTCATCATTTCAGGTCGGCATGACTCAGCGGCGGTGATCAGAGGAACCGAATTAGCCCAAAATTAACCGACTCAATTCAGTTCATAATATATAGACACTCTCAGACCCTCCCTTTCTTACGAACCGCTATGTCCCCGCAAGCCGTCGACGAGGAGACGCCCTTGCTGCAGGACCAACCTCAGAAAAAGGGCAGGACACCACTGCCTTGGCGTCAATTTTCTATTATTATCTTCCTCCAGCTTGCAGAACCACTCACGTCCAATGTCATCTCTCCGTTTGCGCCTCAGGTTCGTTATCTGGGTCGTCTGCCGTCTTACACTTGCTCATGTACACCTGTAGCTCATACGAGATATTGGTATCACGAACGGCGACGAAACCCAAGTCGGGTATTATGTAGGATTGCTGGTATGTCCTCACAGCCTCTCCCTTCACGTTACGCCCTCACGTCCGCTTCTTCACATTTTAGCATTCCTTATTCTTTGCAACGCAAGCAGTCACCATACTGCACTGGAGTCGATTATCTGACCATGTCGGTCGAAAACCTGTCATCTTGTCTGGCTTATTTTGCTTGTCTATTTCAATGTACTGTTTCGGTCTGTCAAAGACATTCTGGGAACTGGTCATGAGGTCTGTCTTCCTTGCAGCTTCTCATCAGCCGTTCCTGAGGACTGTTTCACGTCATGTAGTCGTTCTCTCAATGGTGCCTTGAATGGCAACGTAGGGGTCATGAAGGGCATGATCGCCGAAATTACAGACTCTACCAACATCGCTCAGGCATATGCTTATATGCCCATAGCCTGGTCTAGCGGTGCCACTTTGGGGTTCGCCCATCCGTTCTGTTCTCCGCCCTTGCTCATCCGTGTATTCTGCAGTCCTTATATCGGTGGTTCTTTATCGAAGCCCGCTGATCGGTTTCCGGACATTTTCGGAGATTGGGATCTCTTCAAAACATACCCATATCTCTTGGCGTGTGCCGTTCCTGCCACATTTACAGCTCTTGCTTGGTTTGTCACATACTTTTTCTTGAAGGAGGTCCGTGTTCTCTTCGTTGTCTTTTCTTGGCTGAAGGCGGTCACCAGACTCTTCCTAACCGCCTCTCGTTTGGTCAATTGATCAAAGCCAAGTTTAACAAGGAATCAGCCGTACAAGGTCCTCCTACATCCGATTCCCTCCGTGGAAGATTGGATGACGAGCATGTAGACGATTCTAGAAAGGAGGATGAAGCCCCACTACCACTTCGCGCGCTCTTCATTCCGCGTGTACTGATTGCAGCTGGAAACTACGGGGCGCTCTCTCTATTGGACATCGCGTTGCGAGCTATACAGCCCGTCTTTTTTGCTACTCCAATAGAGCTTGGAGGGCTTGGTCTTGATTCACCGAGTATCGGCAATATCCTTTCTGCTTATGGTGTCGTGAACGGCTTCTTCCAAATCTTCTTCCTTGCGGATATGCATGATCGGTTCGGGACGAAGGGTGTTTATATTTTCTCTCTGGCTACCGGGATTCCTATGATCCTCACGTTTCCATTGCTGAATGCCCTCGTTCGAACCCAAGGAATGAGTTGGATGGTCTGGGCCCTGATTACGGCCCAAGTTCTTCTTTCTGTCGGCGTCAATTTAGGGTTCTGTGCGTCGTTCATCCCTCGTTGCCACACGTGTCATTGACGCGCATTCTAGCTTGTGTCTTCATTTACATCGCCGCGTCCTCTCCTAATCGAGCCTCTCTCGGCGCGACCAACGGGATCGCTCAGCTGGTGTGTTCGATCATGCGTGCTGTCGGACCAGCCACGGCGACGTCCATGTTTTCGATATCGATCGCGACGCCCGAGCGCGCGATGTTTGCGTATTACTATCTCCTCTTCCTCGTCTTTGTCGCACTGGGCGCCTCGATGCTGCTCCCGCGGACAATATGGACACGCTAGACCCGTCAACGGCATCCATGCGTTCCCTTGAGCGATAGACCTCATGCCTGTGTTCATGACCCACGACGGCTCGCCGCGCTTTTCTGCGGCTTACGCGCACACGGTGGGCGATGTGTATCTATAGAACATCGTACATGACGCCACATTTAGGGTTGACCAAAAATATATGCCTTGCTTGCTTGCTTGCGTGTGGCTCGGTCGTATAGACGCAATGAGATCATCCCGTGTCTTTCCGTACCCTTGACCACACGTATGTCGGCGCCCGTCCGTGTTCGATCGACTTCTTTTCAGTCCTCGCGACCGAGGTTACGGTTCAGAATGTCCGCACGGATACCCGGGGTGCCCTTTCCCCCGGCCCCCCTCCATGTGCGAGATGCGTCTCATAGGGCAGTGTCTCACCGGAAATAGCGCGAGCGTGACGTCACCGATAACCGACGTCCGAGTCGGGCGGGTATGTGGACACACACGGAGTGAGTGACCCACGCAGCATGTTCCGTATGTGAACGACGTGCTCGGGTTGGTCGTGTGTCGGATGACCAAGTGGCGTGGTCTACCATTCCGGTGGCATCGGCGGATCAATCAACCAACACGAGTGGTGACATCTGCAACGTCTTGGCTGGAGCTACGCTTTCAAAGGAACGGCAAGGCATCGGATTTTGTGATCAGTCTCGATGAAAAAGCTACACGTTAGGGAATACAGTCAATCGATGAGAAGTAAGAATACGCGGTAAGTAGGGTATCACAACGCGAAAGCGAAGCCACGTCGATAGCAAAACAAATGTGGACACATGCCATCACATCCTCCTTTTTTTTCACCTCGTCAACTTCCACACACGGCCGAAAGAATCTCAAACACTTCTTCCTGTCTCTCCCGAAACGTCTTGATCTTGGATATGTTCAATGCGAGCGTGTTGATCCGATTACAGAACGAGACCGTCTTCCCTTCGACACTGTGCGTTCGGGAGAGATGGTCACCCTCGCAGCCGCACGGGGGTCGATCGTGCCCCACACCCTCCTGGAGCATCTTTCGAAGTTTGTCCATCCGGGGGACAGACGGCTCATCTCCGCGTTGTGCCGCTTCGATCGCTCCTTCCTCGTCCTTTTCTACAATCTTTTTTGCCCGCTTTCCAATGTCTCCCAGTTCGACCATCAGGGGACGAAGCGGCCCTGGGCACTCCTCCAGGGTAACCTGCATGCCGAAACCGGCGTTGATCGACCCGTCCGGTCGTACGGCCATCGTGCCCACCTCGAGGATGGCGAGAGAGACAGAGGCAAAGTAGGCACGAGGGGGGTCCCGTTTGAGCAAGCGACCGAGTTTTTTGTTTCCCGCAAGGACATCTCCCAACGCGGCATACAGAATCTGGCGGATACGCTCGAGCGCGGGTGACTGGTGCGGGAACAACACCGGGGATGGTGTCCGCGGGGAAAAGACGGAGGCCGGAGAGGCCGGTGCAGTGCCCAAGTATTTGGCACCGTATTTGGCATCCAAGCCGGCCGGGCCATCGTAAGCCGGTGGTGGGACGAACGAGGTGGTCACTTTGAGCGAGGCGCCGCCGCCTGCGTCGAGTGCGGCTTGGAGGTCGCTTGCGTATCTGTCTTGGAAGGACCGTCGTTGTGATATCTCGATGGCGACTGCACGGAGATCGGCTGCGATGCCTGAGATGGCTGGCTCGAGTGGTTGTGTGATCGGTGGGAGACCGCATATGATGCGGGCGAGGTCATGTTGGCCCTCTGGTACCAGACGTTGTATCCTCGACACCGTCGACGCCCATACGCGGAGAAAGCCAAGGAAGGCGGGAGGACAGTTTTCCTCTGTCAGCTCGCGGGGTGGAGCTGACTTGGAACTCCTGGGAAGTGGCACCGAGGGGGGCACGGTCGTACAGCGGAGAGCGGCGAAATAGAGACAGAGGGCTGGGCCTGTGGGACAAGGGTGTCAAAGGAGACGTCTCGTCGGGTTTTAGGGTGGGATGGGGCTCACCTGTGATCATGAGATCGCCCTCGGCACTCGCGAGGACTTCTGGCTCGAGCAGTCGCTCGACCTTGGCATGGGTGAGCGAGGACTTGAGGTAGCTGTGGAAACTGTCTTGGACGTATTGTTCAGAGAGCTTTTGTTCGTCCGGGATCATGGTGGGTCAATGTCGGTCGTCGTTTGCTGCGCTCCTGTGTTTATGAGCCCCGGTTAGCTTAGCTAAGCGTGTCTCGGGGGCTGTGCTTGCTTGGGGGCAGTTGGATGACGTATTTGGGCAGGTTGCATAAAATCAGCTGCGCCCTTGAATGGCCTCTTCATCTTCCTCCCTCCACCATCCGCGCAGAGATGTCGGCGTACATGCAAAACACAGGCGCGAAGCTCTTTCGAAAACACCTCGAACAATACGCACCCCCAGACCCTGTCTACGAGTATTACAACGACGCCAGGGGAAAACAACGTCGCAAAAAGGTATGGCTCGCACTCTCTTCCTGCGCCTGTTCTTTCCTTGCCGCTGTTTCGTTTAGCGCGATGCACCGCCTGGGATTTCGGCCCGTGATGCCAAGATCCTGAAGAGCGTCCAGCGCAGGGCACGTTGTCTCGACAAGAGCTTCCGCATTTGTGGTCTCCAGTTTGGGTGGACGTTCATCATCGGGGCTATCCCCGGTGCAGGCGACGTTGCCTGTGCCACGCTCAACTACGTGCTCGTGCTTCGCAAAGCTCGACAGGCAGACCTGCCGCCCTGGCTCGTCAGCCGGATGCTCTTCAACAACACCGTCTCGGCCTTGGGCGGACTCATCCCCATCCTCGGGGACATCGTCATCGCTGTGTACAAGGCGAATTCAAGAAACGCGATGTTGCTCGAGGAGTTTTTGCGCATCCGGGGGGAGGAATATCTCAAGTTGCAGGCGGAGAAGGACGAGGAGAGTCAACCGGTCGCGAGTGGTGTTTTACTGAGTGATGCGGAACAGATCAAGCCAGGAGCAAGCATCAGGGAGACTAGACGAAGCCCGAGCCCGTTGGTGTTGGCGTCGCAGAGCGGGTCCAGGCAGGTAACGGAAACTAGTAGCGGCCGAGGAAGATTTGTTGAACACATGACGGATTGATTCCGTGGAAGACGGTGACGGATACCCTGGACTGTGGACCAGCGTCGTGACAGGGACAACACTAGTATACATAGCATGTACTGATCAGACCCTTTTTCTCTTTCTTTCTATGTCATTGGGAACTGACGAGAGACGTGTATGAGATGTATGTAATGTACGTACTATAATACATGATGTGTATGCTGTGACTATCAGACGGGTCTTATCCGGGTCAGGGAATGTCCTCTTTTCCCCGTCACAATCAGGGAGTAGCTAAAAGGATTTCACGTTTGCACAATCACGTCTTCCCGTCGGGCACGATGCGCTGTGCTACGCTGTAGTCGTACGTACGGGCTCATGACACCCGCAACCTTGGGGGGCAATCTACATGCGGACCTGTCACTCTGCCAGGGATGGCATTCAAGAAATGGGTATCACGCCAACGATGGTACAAGCGCCTATCGCGCCCCGCCCCATCCAACGTGTCTCGTCAGAGAAAGGGTCCAACGTGAGGACCAGACGTGTGTCGTTCCCTGAACTAGTCCACGAACAAACGGCATGTTGCAGTGGTGTGAGGTCATCGACATCTTGGAAGCGATCCGAATTCTACCCAGCATCACTGCGGCGTGAACGCACCTGTGCAGGACGAAAAGGAGGACGTGATCTGATGGCCGACTATCGACGCCTTCTCTTGGCAGTGTAGCTCCCGTCATCTGATCATGGTCATTATGCCGACGGCCATCACAGATAGGCTGGCCGGCTGGGCCCGGAGCCAATGGGTGGTCGTTTGGAAAGAAATGAAAGCGGAACGGGTTTGATACTCGGATGGGTTAGAAAACATATCTGACGTTGAAAAAGTTCGGGCATCGACAACCTAATCGCCCAAGGAAGTGGCCCCTTACCGCGTCTTTGCGCTGCAATGGTCCGCACCGAAAATCATCTGGGGCCGAGTACTGAAATGATGTTGGGCATCCCTTGAACGCGATTTTCAGTCAGCCAGCTGCAAGCTGTCTTTTTGCCCAGCAGGAATCCTGGGACGTGTTAGGCGCCAGTGTTGAACAGAAAGGCATACCCACAAGCTCGGGGCTCGAGCTGGCCATGGTCGAGGCAACAGGCGCAGTACATGTTACCCATCGCAGTAGGAGGATCATACCGACCACCTTCTGGTCCTCGGTCCTCGCATGTCCCTGGGGAAGAGACCACCCGCTGAGCGATCTCGCTTGTAAGTTGTGCACAATTGGAGACTGGCAAGGACTGTGGTGCACACAAGAGGGCTGTAGATAACCAGTGATACCATACTTGCGACAGGAGACCAATTCGGGCTCGATGTCAGACTCTCGGTCATACATCACAATTTGCTCTGCAGATCGAGACCATCTTGGCAGCCTATTCCCTGTGAGACCTAAGAAGACAAATAGGAGAGAAGGCCCCCATGTACCTCCCACGCGCAGTGAAGTTACTCGGCCCAACGCTCCAAGTGAGCGCGACGTCAGCGCATACAGAGCACACAAGCATCACGCGAGGAACACTCACAATTTGCCTTGATTGTACGGGTTATTGACCTCACGCACGGTATCTTCGAACGGGACACTGATTTCTACGCAGGTACAGAACACGGACTCTGTCACGTATCGGGCTAAGTTTAATCCCTGATGTCGATATCAATCATCATATGCCCTTGCTCGGGAGTACATGAAACGGGAGACCTCGACTGCAGAAACTTGAGACCGAATCTGAGGAGACGATGCAAGGGAGTGATTGAATGTGACTGCCCAATGGAATAAACGCGATGAGTAAATGCCCCACCGCTCTGTAATCCATTTGGTGTACATCTGCGCAGTGTCGAATGTAGAGTGATCTTGAAAGAAGACATCGGCATTTTGCCAGAGGAGACGTTCGCACGCCGTGCTTACCCTCGAAACCATAGGTCATTGGTACCGACGTACTGCACCTTTTTGTATGGATGCAGATGAACCGTGACGTGTAGAGCTGAGTCGGTTGCTTCTTCTGTACTTGACGCAACTTGGACCACTCGGTTGCTAATGGTAACGACGTAGGTGGGGGGTTGCTACTCACCACGCATCTAAGATCAGCGCCCAAACTCGGGTCGTAACATACTTAAACGACGCTAGCGGTTCCTAACTCTGAAGTCAGGGGTACCTGTAATGCTTCAAAAGGTGGTTGCATCCATATTGAAGGGCGCAGTCATCGTCAGTCCATTGCATGCGCCGCGTGTTGTTGGCACGTACCAAAAGAAGTGGTGCGCATGCCGGCCTGACACGGCGCTCAAACCTCAAGCTTCAAGGAATGTCTCTACTAGTGAGTGCGTTAGTCCCGGCTCCTTCTAGCTGTTCTGATACGGAGACACACCTGCAGGTACTGTGCAGTGCCGGTAGTCGCCGGAGGGGACACGCCGGGTAAAACCATGTTTGAACTTTGGCGGACGGTAGCAACGCCTTTTGAGCGTTGGGCGGAAGCATTTTGCCTTTTGCCGATTTCGCCGCGGGGGACAATCAAGAACGTTGTACTACCAGGCTATCAGTACGTTTAGTCATGTAGCAACTTACACCATTGTGTACCTGTCGAACACTCCAACATGGTCAACATGGTAATGAGCGCGCTCGGGAGAGGGAAGGGTCTCTAGCTACCTTCGTCTCAGTCCAAGTGTGGCCCATGTGTTGTGAGCGACGCAGCGAGTCCGGCAAAGAGGGCCTATGCATACGGCGGTCCCACTCAGGAGGTAACTGGCCAGACTGGTCAGTGCTGGGGTCAAAGTGATTGGGTTGCATCCGAGGTTGTGACAATGATTACAGCATTGGACTGCTAGCGCCCCCGCACCATGCGAGCTAACAGGGAAATTGAATCGGGAAGGCGATCGATCCTGATGGGCGCGCCCAGATGAAAAAGATGATACACGAGATGAACGCTGGTATTAGCGATATCGCTGCTTTGGTGGAGGTTTTGAATGAAGTACTGGCAGATGGACTCCGCTCGGTAAAGAGAAATTGTAGACTCGTTCGCGCGAACATCAGCTAGTCCTACAGCAATGTCCAGGGTCGGTGATGGGCTATTTGACATCAGTTGACGAGCCCAATCCCGGGTCCAGAAATAGCATTTTCTGGAGAAAGTTGAGTTTATCAGGTGTGCAGAGAGACGCTCCAACGCGAGCACACCCAACCCCGAGAAGAGCGACAACGGGGACACTCTCGACGGTGCTGGGGAGATGAAAAAAGTGTGCTGGGGAGGATCCAGTTGCTCAGGGAATCCCGTCGTTATATGTCGACACCCTCGTTCTGGTATGGGTTTAGAGTCCTTTATGATACTGGTGGCATGTATCTGCTCTGCGTCAGCTGTGATACAACAAATTTAGGGACAGGGGAGACGAAAAACATCTCGAACCACCATTGAGTGTCATTTTTCTGTGTAGATTAGTGGTGACACGATGGTACTGGTGAATCTAATTTTCTCCCGGCAGTAAGATGCGAGGCTTGCGATGAAGAAGGGAGGATACGGAGAGGCAAGCGGGAGTCGACACCAGATTGGCAGTGGGAGAGAAACGGCGATGAAAGGGGATGCCGAAACAAAACCGGATGAATGGCACGACGCGATTCGATACGCAAATTGCTCGCTGATGCTACGCGTCAGTGCCAGTGACACGAACACACAACGGACATACCTGACCATTCC
>JBBPKT010001259.1:0-10046 GCA_038089395.1 Pulveroboletus frians
ATATGGCTGTTGCGAACGGCTTGTCGCGTTCACCGAGAAACCGAACCTAACTGTCGGCTAGACCAAACCATAACCCTAGAGAGAGAAAGCTGATGACGGAGCTACCCGGCAGAAGGAAGGAATGCCCGTATTGGGGGCTAGCCAGAGCAGGAACCGTTGTAGAGCCTTCATGAGGGACGAGGGACGAGGCCTGAAGGCCAAGCCCTTAGTAGACAGAGGAGGAGCCAATTGACCAAGGGTGGCTAAAGCTGGGGTTCCCGGCTTTAGGCCACTGGCCTTATATATTGCCTGGGTCTGCACACAGACCAAGCTGTACACTACTATGAATGTACTACGGTAAGCGTAATGAAGGAATGGAAGGACGGAGATTAAAGAGGTTAGGCTGCAAGGAGGCAAGCCCTGAGATCTAGATCGTAGTCCTAGGAGATAGGATCAGAGATCCGAGGATCAGGATCGAGATCCAATATATACTAATGGATACATGGGGGAGATTAGATCGGATCGGGAGATCTAGGAGGTGGCAGGATTGCTGTGGAGATCCAATGGAGATTGAGGGTCTAGGGTAGTCTAGGGTTTGCCAGGTGGCAACCTTGAGGCATGATGTCATAGATGACGTCAGGGTCTGGACTCATCATGTGACTGGTCATGTGATCAGCCTCATGGAGGTCACGTGACGTAACGAATGTGAGGATGAAGGAAAGTGCAGTGAAAGGAGTGTGGGAATAAAGTTAGGTGCAAGGGGATTTGTAACGATGGCTACCTGCATGGATGTGGTGTATTCACCTGTGTGCACACGAGGTGATGGACTGATCCAAGTGACACCATTTCCTGCATCATGTCAAACACTACTCATCATCTGCAGACCTCCCTTACTGTCCATTTCACATCATCATCTTCACACTGATGCAAATTATTGACACCCTGTTCTATCTGCTAAAGCTCCTGATATACCTCCTTTTCATCACATCTGTATTCACTGAGGTTGATGCCTTATGACTGATCCTTCTGGCTTCGGTCTTTCATACATAGCTCCAATTCTTGTATGCACAGAAAATGGTTTTGGGATCAACACCAAAGGATATTTTCTGCATTTTCACGGGCTTGAAAACGGCAACCTACTCTTTCTTGTGTTTCTCTTCCTCTAACTTGGCCTTGTCCTTGTGGTGCAAGCGATGTTAGTGCATTGCATTGAAATATGTCCTTCAGATATTGATTGACTTCGAAGTTTGGATTGGATTACCAATCTGTCCTTTTAGAAGACAAGGCGGTGGACCTCTGTCATGGAATGTGCTTTTGCACTAGCACACTCTGATTCTGAGCCCCCTTTTTTGCATCTGCTCGGGGCATACGCGACTCACATTGGGAAGGGATGTAGTTGAATAAAAAAAATGACTGGATGGATGTAGAAGTGGACTGTACCTCTGAATACCAAAAAATATCATTTTCAGTCCATCTGCATAGCAGAAAGCAGAGGATGTTGAATGAGTGTAACTCATCCACTACCCTTTTACTGTAGTATGCATTTAGTTACCTTTTATGGTAGTATTACATAATCATGTACCTACAGTTTCACACTCAGATTACTGAGTTTGAATAAGTCTCTTGACTCATAACCATCAGCTGAGAGCATCCCAACAGCCTCAAGCACTCTATGTAAGTCCTATTAACCATCCTCTGCAGCTACTAGGGTCCTGTTCAACAGAGGATGGTGATGGTGATGGTCAGCTGAAAGTGGAAGATTGGGTTGCATAAATGGAACAGTGGGTGATTTCCCATCAGGATTTAGAGACGATTTTCTGTAAATTTTGGAAGGTGGTGCATGTCATGCAGCTGTCATTGCCCACCATCTGTAAACTCAAAATCTGAGGAGGGTGTTGGATTTTGGGCAAGCATGCTGCCACCACCCAAGACAAGGAATGTCAGTCTTCTTTGTTCTACAAGTTTCACTTCACATATTGTGTCTCTTTGTTTCAACCTGTGCTAGCTCGAAAGGCCCGAGCACGCCCCAAGTTGTTATATGACTACTTTGTTCATGGGACTACAGTTCCCTATGGAACGTTGGATGTTCGCGCCCAAACTTCGTTTTAAACTCTGACTTCTGAATGCTAAATTTGGAAATCGGTCGCATGAATTTGGAAAAATGAGATATAGGGTTCGCTAACACGACCAAACAAGGCGCAGCAGTGACGAAGTTGAATGCTGGCCACCGTTTGCTGCTCGTTCACATTCTATCATCAACTACCGCACACATTGGAGGGTCCTCACTACCTTTTTCTTGATTGGTAGGTGTTCCATTTGATTAGATATTGGCATCCCACAACGCGCATCATCTACACTGTTTTGGCGGCCTGATGTTACTTCCACAGTGACACCTCGTAGGTTTGTACAGTCCGGTATTGTCCAAACTATTTTCCTGCAGCCATGTTGGCCAACGTACGGGCGAGAATACCAGCTTCTCCGCCTCCTGGCCTTGTACACGTCATTCCTTCAGCATCCAAATATCCTCCAATTCCTTCACGAAAAGATGACCTAGATGCGGATCAGCGACGGGAAGCAGCTACAAAGGGATATGGCCCCACTCGGAGAACGCACTCTCCTGGCGGGCTAAATATAACGTCTGGAGAGTGGAAACTTCTCGTCGTTGTCCTCATAGTCGCGACTTTTGTCCGCTTCTTCCGTATATCAAAACCGGACAGCGTTGTGTGCGGTTTAATTTTGAGTTTCATGAAACTGTTTTCTGTACTAATGTCTCAACGTGTGTGTAGGTTCGATGAAGTTCATTTTGGTAAATTTGCCGCGCGGTATATCAAGACGCGCTATTTCGTGGATGTCCACCCACCCTTGGCCAAGTTATTGATAACGGCCGCAGCATTTCTATGTGGCTTCGATGGAGATTTTGAATTCAAAGAAATTGGAAAGTACGTGTCATCGGGTGTCCCGAGGTGGCTGACCCTTGAGCTGGTTTCGTAGAATATATGCAAACGCGCCATACGTCGCCATGCGTACGGTCCCTGCCATCCTTGGTGTTGCCACCATTCCAGTTGCCTACCTTACACTGCGGGCTCTCGATTGCAGGGCTACCACGGCTCTACTCGCTACTCTCTTTTTAACGTTCGAAAACGGCCTCATCACCCAATCGCGACACATTTTGCTCGATTCGCCATTGGTGTTTTTCACCGCGTTGACAATGTTTCTGTTTGTCGGGTTTTCGAATGAGGACAAGCAAGAACCCTTTACTGAGCGCTGGTGGACGTGGCTCGTTCTGACAGGTCTCTCACTCGGCGCAGTCCTATCTTGCAAGTGGGTCGGATTGTTCACCGTCGCAACCGTCGGCGTGTGTACAGTGCTGCGGCTCTGGCTACTCCTCGGGGATTTGCGCGTCAAGCCTCGCACATGGGCGAGACACTTTCTCGCAAGAGCGTTGTGCCTCATCGCTGTTCCCCTCTTGTTTTACATGACAATGTTTGAGCTACATTTTATGATCCTTGGAAGCTCAGGTGAAGGGGATGCCTTTATGAGCTCCGAGTTCCGGCAGACGCTGGGGCATGGCATGCCTGACACCTATTCCGGTGCGTTCACGTTCATTGTCGAGGATGGCACGGTTGACGTCGCCCTCAGACATCGCTCTCGGTTCCGAGGTGTCTATCCGCCATGTGAACACTCAAGGTGGTTATCTGCACTCGCATTTTCATGATTATCCTGGCGGAAGTGGACGTACGTGAATCTCTCGTGTTGCTCACGATCCTAGCTGACACCTCGCTTAGAACAGCAGATCACACTTTACCCACACCGAGATGAGAATAATCTATGGCGCATTTTGAATGCCACTACCGACGGTTATCCCGAGTACGACTATCGGACACAACCCATTGAATATATCAAAGACGGGGCACGTATCAAGTTGCGACATATTTCTACCGACAAGTCCCTCCACTCGCATGATGTCCGTCCGCCTGTTTCCGATGTCGACTTCCAGAACGAGGTGTCGGCGTATGGTATGCCCGGATTTCCGGGTGATATCAACGACGACTGGGTCGTCGTAATCGTCAAGGGTGACAAAAGGGATAAGGAGTCTGGGAAGCGTGTGAGGACGCTGCGAACACACTTCCAGCTGCGACACTTGAACACGGGGTGTTATCTCTTTTCCCACAAAGTGAAGCTACCAGAATGGGGATTCGAGCAACAGGAAGTGACTTGTAACAAGAATGCGGTCAAGGCAAATTCGTTGTGGTATATCGAGACCGCTACCAAGCATCCACAGTGTATGTGATTCGCCTTTGCCTTGGCTAGATACTGATCAGGTTTGGCATGCAGCTTCCGACGATGCAGAGAGGGTTAATTACAAGATTCCGGGTTTCTTTGCCAAGTTTTGGGAATTGCAGCAGGTGATGTGGACGACCAACGCTGGTCTGACGGACAGGCACCCATATGACTCTCGTCCGTTGACTTGGCCTCGCCTCCGCCGGGGTATAGTGAGTCATTCGGACACATGGAATGGTTTACCTTTGACATGGTCCCCAGAACTTTTGGGGGAAGGACCATCTCCAGATCTACTTGATCGGCAACCCGTTTGTTTGGTGGCTAGGCACTGTCTCGGTCATCGCTTACGTGCTCGTCCGTGGTTTCTTCATTTTACGTGCGAAGCGAGGGTACAAGGACTTTGAGAACAGTGAGTACCATATTTGAGCACCTCTTTAGCCGTCCTTATGTGGTGTCGAATATCCAGCCAAAGTGGTCAAGTACGACTCGCTGTGCGGTCTCCTCTTTACCGGTTACTTTTTGCATTACTTTCCGTTCTTCCTCATGAGCCGCCAATTGTTCCTACACCATTACTTCCCCGCGCTTTATTTTGCGATCCTCTTGTCTTGCGCCGTATTTGACTTTGCAACGTCGACGTTGAAGCCCAAGATCCGTCTCCAAATCGCAGGCGTACTTGCGATCGTTGCGGTTTGGAACTTTTCCAAGTTTAGCCCCCTGACGTATGGAAGCCCGTGGACGAAGACGCAGTGTAGGAACGCACAGTGGGTGAAGACATGGGACTTTGCCTGGTACGTGTTGTCTGTTTAGTTTGTTTTCGTGATTGATTATCGTTGCATTATCAAGCAACGACTTTTTGGACGAGGTGAGGTTTACACGTTTGGATGCGTCGGATGGCACGTTGACTTGCATGTTCGTGGCTCGTTGTATAGTACCCGCAGTACAACCGGAGTCCAGGGTCAACACAAGGTGCGACGATCCAACAAATCGCGGACGACGTCGAGCACGGTGCGGTCGGTGTTGACGACGCTGAGCAACTGAGCACGACGATGCCAACGGGGATAGTCCCTGAGCCTGGCAAGGATGTGTTTGCACAGGTTGACCGTGAGGCCAAGAGCGTGGCGAGGTATGATTCAGCTCAGAAGAACGAGGAGCCGGTGGTGAGTATGGAAGGGAGCAATGTGGCTGTGGAGAATGTGAGGGACGAGGTAGAGGAGGGAGCGGCGAGTGTTCGCGAACTTTTGGAGGCGGTCGGAACGTCGGCATCCGTGCCTGCGGTGGAAAAACAGACTGCCGTCCCGGAGGGGATAAGACCAGAAGGACCGATGGACCACGAGGAAGCGCTAGCAGACCAGGTTGCACATGAGTTGTATCCCGAGGCGGGGGACGTGCCAGAGGAGGTGCATGTGCACGACGAGTAGTGCATCTGACTGGGCCTATTGCATCTTCGTTGTTGTACCATGTATCGGACATTCTTTTAGCCTAGATCTCCTTGCAGTCACAGATGGATATATATATACCAGGGACAATAAGTAGGTGTAGTCTGGTTCCGCGCGTGCTGCACGGTGGTATCTATGATCCAGTTAATCTGCAGAAGCCTTCTCGACGGCCTCTAGGACGTTGGCACCCTCCGCAGCCCAAGACGCCCGTGACAACTTGTACGCATCGCCGACTCGTGCGTACGCATTATCGCCCATGCGAGCGACCGGCTTGAACTTGGTGATGTCGATCGTCCCGCGTTCGGTCAACATGTCCTTACGGACGTGAAGGCGTCTGACGTGTGCAAGGATGAGCGTGGTGGTACATGCACCCGAGGTGGGATCGATGATGGGGGTGGTCTGGTAAAGTTCGCATTCCATGCTGAACGCGCTCTCTTTGACGCGAGACGCCTTGACATGGTCCTAAAGAGCCGAAAAACGAGGTTCAGTCCCCGACCGTACGTACGTGTGTGTACGCACGCTAGGCAGTTTCGTGAGCCCACTCAGGGGCCATTCGCTCACGTCCGGGGGCGCATCGATCGACGTGGCATGGGCGAGCTCGACAAAGGGTTCGCTGATGAGGTTGATGACGAAGCCGCCAAGGCTATTCGTGACATTGTCCGTCGTGTCCTTCAGTCTGTCTGATGTCGTGCGAAGGCAGGAGATGGCGACGACGGGGGGCCAGTTGCTAATCTATCGCAGGTATTGGAGTGGGTCAGCGCGCGGCGGATGTGTTGACTCACCATGCCAAACCAGCTGTTGGAAAGATCGGAATCAGGATGAGAGGACAACGGACGGAGGTCCTACCTGAACGGCGCCAAGTTCTCCATGCCCTTGTCCGAGATGGTCGACACGAGGGCGATGGGCCGAGGAACGATACCGCTGATCATGAGCGCGTACAACTTGCTATCAAGAGCGCGTTGCGGGATGGTTCGCGGAAGGAGGGATGTATGCTTACTTGGGATCCTCGTCTGCAGAGATCAGGGTCTTCCATCCTTCTTTCTCCCCCTCCATCCATTCCCGGCCCTCGGGCGTACTGTCGATATTCTGGCACCACGACCAGGTTGGGTTGGGTGACTGGGTGTACTTGCTACCGCGATCGCGGTCAAAGGGAGGCAGGGACTTCTTCTTGTCCGGAGCTGGCAGCGATGGACGGGCTGGGGTTTATCAGTCAGGTCGTTCGGTACATCGGGGATCAATTTGAGCACGACGTATTGCATCAGGAAAATGTGCATGGCCTTGGTCGCACTTTGTTAGCACTTTCAAGTCGGCACTTCCACCCGTTAGGTGGGAAAAATATTGAGCTCTGCACAAGTTGCTCAAGACCACTCAAGGCCACTCATAAGTCATCTTCCTTTGGTGGCTGTCATTGAAAACATCTCTTCTAGTTCTCAAAGCACTTGTCAGCTGCATTGCAACTCTAGCAATTGACAATATCCAGGGAATGATAGATATTGTGAACAAACAGGGCACACTTGTACTGTAGTACCGGTATGATGAGAAATGACTTGCAACGATATCCAAATTGTCAACAAACAGGGCACACTCGTATATGTTGTACGGTGCGATGTGAGAAATAGCTTGAAACGATATCCAAATATGGCAACCGAATTTGAGCGTAGGTAATTAATAAAGGAGGGGAAGCACTATTGGTCTCCGACAGATATGTGGCAGTGCACGAACTGTGTGCCAATGGTATAGAGAAAACGAGAATACTTGGATAGAAAGGAGAGGATGGTGCGCGTCTCTGTCAAACAGTGAATTCTGTGTTCTGAAGATGAAAAGAAAACTCACGTTATGTCACATGTCACATGTGATGGTCACCGGAACTAATGCTACTTTCAGTTGCCGTAGTTCTGATTCTGATTGCTGCCAGATGTGGATCCAGCACCACCGCTGGAACCCTGATTGCTGCCAGGTCCGGAGCCTTGGGTAGGAGTAGTGCCAGTGACGTTATCGCGAGAACGCAATCGGTTGTCGGAGCTCTCATGGCTAGTTCCGCCATCAGAATTAGTGCCAGTGGTTAGGCTACCGCTGGAACCACTACCAGTGGTTAAGCCACCGTCGGAACCAGTGCCAGTGGTTAAGCCACCGTTGGAACCAGTGCCAGTGACGTTATCGCGAGAAAGCAATGGGGCGGCCACGGCAGCAGTGGCTAGGTACAGAAAAGCAACGAGCGACAAGAAGAAGCGCATGGGAGAGACTCGAATGGGTGGTATGTTGTTGGGATTAGCAGACGGACGAATCCTCACCTTATATCGTTTAGCGCTTGCGCATGTTACCATGCTCGCGTTACAGGACGTGCCAACCTCGGCGTATAGGTAGTCAGGTACGTATATTAATTCAGAACGGCTGAGTTCAACGGCGGCCATCTGTCTCTTATATCAATTCCAGGAACTAAATCGGCAGTGTCTGTATAGTGCAACCATGTGCCAACCTCAGCGTATAGTAGGTCGTCAGGTACGTATATTAATTCAGAACGGCTGAGTTCAACGGCCGCATCTGTCTCTTATATCAATTCCAGGAAGCAAATCCCGACATAAATGGCGGTGCCTGTATAGCGCAACCATGTGCCAACCTCAGCGTATAGGTAGCCAGGTACGTATATTGGCTGATTTCACAACCTTAGTAGGATTGCATGTCCATGGAAGCCGACGTTTAAATCTTCCAACAGAGCCGAGAGGTGCCCTGACATATCATGACCACCCATATTATGCCGCTTACCACTGTTATGATCCTCTCGTAACCTAGTGATTTTATTATGTCAATTTTTGGTAGCTTTCTAACACCATTCATACGCAGCCGTCGTTTGCTCATGCGGACAAGTCTATGCGTTGCGATAGCGCGGGCTGAAGATCAGCGTAGGTGTGCGTGATGTGCGCGGGTTAAGTGGATGAGTGATGCGGTAAGTACATGTGTTGTAACTACGGGGATGGGCGAAAAGCCGAAGGGCTTTCCCGGCCCGAAGCTGCTCCTAGTGCTATCAGGCGATCGAGCTGTGTTCCCGTTGGATTAGGAGCTAGCGACGCGTTGAGTGAGAGAGTCCTGAAGGTTAGGAGCGGCGACCTACTGATGGGTTTAAAGGGTGAAATTGTTTAGCGGACGGGGGGAAGGATGTAGTGTTGTAGTTGGCGGAAAATTGCTGCGTCGTGTTGTAGGAATGGGGCGAGGACGAGTGCGTGATGCCGTAGGTACAGGGTGAAGGAGTCGCTGGACCACCGTCCCATTGTCTTGACCACGTCGAACGGGACACCTTTGAGTAGGTAGTACAGCGTGCCGCCGATCCGCAGGCTGTGACCTTTGAGCCCGTTGAATTCTGGGTGTATCTTTCTTAAGGAGTCGATGCGTTTCATCACTTCCTTTTTGGATAGCGGTAGTGTTGCATCGGTTCGGTTAGGTTCGGTTCTTTGAAGATTTTTATGAACGCCGAACCTAACCCGGCGTTCGGTTCAGTTAAATCTGTGAACGCCGAACCTGACCGAGAATGAACGTGAACGCACGTTCAGTTCACGTTCGAACGCGTTCGAACGCGTTCAGCCTAGTAGTCGAGACAAGGTGGATGACTACCTAATCGAGTCTACTCTCGTTTGTATCTGTAACCTCAGTCGACACAAACGATTGGAGTGTGTGCATCCACTGCTGTTACCCCAATGTAGCCATTATGGTAGCTAGCTTTCAGCAATTGTAGGGCCTCAAAGACATGGGGTGCAAGCCGGTTCCGACGAGAAGTACATGTGAGACCGCCCGACAAAAATGCGCGTTCTGAAGCAGTCGCCCAGCCACTTCACAGTAACTCTTGTAAGCCACTGCATGATCTCGGTGCCTAGCACCAACGGCTACCATGTTCACTAAGAATCTAGCATGGTGTCACACACCTGGCTATGTGTGTACGTGGGGTTGAGACACTCCCTCTGAGAAATGCACGTAGTGTTGCCAAAGTTCAGTTCCTGAACCTAGGTTCGAACCTGAACCTGCTGAACTGAACCTGAAGTTCAGTTCAGTTCAGGTTCAGATTCAGAGAATATATATCAGGTTCAGGTTCAGGTTCAGGAGCTGATGATTTTTGAAGAACCAGTTCAGAACTGGTTCGAACCTATGAACCTGGGAAGATTGTTGATCACTGTTATGTGAAATCAATAGTGTATGTTATATAGTTAATCCTCAAAACTGGTACCTACACAAGCCTTATTTTGATATCTATAGTGAGGTACAATATTTGGTACTTTTGTAGTGTATATGATGTAGTATCTGAAGGTGTGGGAATTTCACTTAGCTTTGGTGCAGGTGTGGGAACTACTATCCCTTGGCTAC
>JBBPKT010001260.1:0-10042 GCA_038089395.1 Pulveroboletus frians
AGATGATCATCTATTCTTCATTGATTTTAGTGCTCTCGTCTATTACGTCCTCGATCGCCTTGTTGACTCTGTATAGGGATCCGAGATCTGCGGATCCCTCTCGCGCAGTATGTCGCTATTCCACGTGTTATCTACTCGTAGTGCTCACGTTCTCCACGCTAGATGATCATACAGAAACTCAATGCGAGGAAATGGGGCATGGCACGCTTTGCGGTTGTGCACAGTCTCCCGAGTGGATGCATCGCGTTGTCGTTCGTCGTTCGACAGTCGTATCTTTTCGTGCGTTGCTCACATGGATATAGAATCATGCTCTTCCTCGTGGCCTTTGCGGTTCACACTTATAGTCCACAAGATCACGCGACTCCGATTGTCGTGGGTGAATATGTCGCTGTCTGCGTGGTACTGGCGCTGTTGAGCATGTAACGTGACTGTATTCCACTCTGAAATCGCAATGACTGCGGACGATGACCTCTCCGGTGCAGCACAGCGTTGAGCAGGGCTCCCTGAAGTGGTGCGGTTCTTATAGTCGTTGACGTGTTCATGGATGTTATCTGGACTGGAATACTACTACCTTGGACTGAATGTGCTCGTGCCTATGTTATGTACATGTTCTGTTCGGTTTCAGATCCTTGCTGCGTTTTTTCCCAATTGTCATGGCTCTACAGCTACAATGTGCCCTTAACATTCCAACAAAGAGTGTCATGTCTTAGCCGTGATATGTGGATATGGGGTTGCTGCTAACATCTCGGATTCTTAAAAATAGGAATTTAAATTTAATGTTGCCTGTGAGTTTGCAGCTGTCGCCTTGAGCGAGGCTGTGCGACGTTCTGGCTCGTTACCCCGTTTAGTCCCACTACGTTACCATATTTGGACATCGTTATTTCCCACATCGTTCGGCACCGTCCCTCTCCGCATCAGGCCGACCACTGGAGGGCGAATACCGTACTCACTCGTTACTGTTCCAATGGTCCTCTATTCTACCTTGCGCCCCATTCGGTAACACGGACAAGGCTGGTAATTGGATGCTCACAGTTCTGGACAGCGCTTAGATCTGCTCGCAATGCCAGAATAACTGGACGGATTATGCACCGTCGAAACTTGAGGTGAAGAAGGCTGTCTTCATCATCGCGTGACTGCAGTGGTTCTGTTCCCTGGGATGGGGGCGCACGCAACACAGTGGGATGCCGAGTGCCACTGCCACCGCGATCTGCCATTCTCGATGGTTCGCCCGCTCATGTGACAGGTCAGTCATCAGTCGACGTGCTTCCTCGCTTTCCCGCTAAATGGGTCTTCTCGACAAGTGCTCTGTGATTAGATGTAATCTCACGGGCTAACAAGGCTACCAGGACCTTTTCGAGTCCCACCAGCACCTTTGCGTTCCCATGATGCGGTCACAAGACATTCAGTAAGCAACACATACAATACACTACGTCGATGGTGCGAAGGTTCTAATGTGCGTCCCTGCCCTACAAAGCGCACGATGTCCATGGTTGGTATGGGACTGGCCGTGGCCCGGACACAGAACAACACTCAGTGCCAGGATTTCGAAGGAACGACAGGGTGCTGATGAGAGAGGTATTTCGAGACTTGCGACGCCATTGCATTGCCCATTGTTGGACACATCAGCCACCTGCCGCCACCGTCAGTTCAAAAGCAAACCGTTGGGGAGCTGACGAAGTCGACAGAAAGCCTCCAGGTTGCAGGTCGCAATGCTGGTCTCTACTAGCGCACGCCTCTTCCGATTATTCCTATCACTCATCGCCCGGCTTCGTGGATCTTTTGGCCGTGTAGCTCTCGCACTTCGATTTCGACTCGCCTCACTTTGGCGGTCAGTTTTAGCATTTGTACGTCAGAGGGGCCAGCCCCTTACTCGACTCCGTGCGAGCGATACCCCTGCGGTGGACAACACCATCGAAGAACCTCTGCAGATACCGGGACCTGCAGGGGCGGATGAAGAGAACAACTATCTAGCAGCTCTCCCTGTGTCGCGCCCCGCTCGGTGGCAAGATGAATTGGAAAGATATCAGGCTTCGACTCCAAACTATCAGCCTATACCCATATCTGAACTATTTCCCGCGATACCTTTTAGAGCACCACGGTATGATGTACGCAGGCTACCTGTTCGGTCAGGGCAACTAGAATTACTGGATACAAGCACCTGCTTGACTCTGTTCATTTTGGCCCTTAGGCGGAGTGGTGGACATCCCCGGATCTCTGTTCAGAGACAGGAGTTCTTGTCTAAGTAATATCATGTTTATTATAAGATTCATCCGCCCCTGACAGCTTACAACACAGGCCTGATCTTCCAGATGGATGGGCTCAGTATGTTCATCCCGAAGGAAATGTTCTGTTTTATCATGAGGGATTGGTATGTTTCGCCTTAATCCATACTATTCGTGGTTTTGAACCCTTCCCAAGCATATATTCACAGAGAGCAATGTTAATTCCCATAGGCAACACATGATTTCCAATGCAATAACACTCATCCGGAAGGCGCTTCGCATGGATATTGGCATGGATGCGTTCACAGAAATTGTCCTGAACATGGACGAGCATCAACGTTGGTGTTATTACTTTGTTGATCACAAACACCGCCTTCTCTTCTGGGTTCATCCAGTTGAACCAGGGCATTTCGGTCCTAATCCGTTCGGTGTTACTAAATATAGTCACTTCAGTATGTTTGATCAGCTTTTACCGTCTTTTGCTCATGTGGTTCAGGGCATTGGATCGAGCAAGAGTACTGGTATGCTTACAGTGGTCTTTGAGGTATGTACATACGCGCCTCCCACTTTCTATCTTGGCATTGAGCCCGACCCAGGAATACTATGTATGTATAACATGAAATTAAGGAGACATTGTGAACAATACCCCCACAAACGTACCCTTCGAAAAGATATCTTTGGAGAGCTTGGAGGGATGCTCAACCACGCCAAGACCGGTACATCCCCTATATGGGATATCTACATTTTTTTCTTATCGAGTTACCAGAAACAATAGTCACCGATGCCTCACCGCAACCATTCTCAAAAGATGAACTTACTGCAATCTTGGATGTTTTTAACCCACTCAGAGGTATCTTCTCCTTATCCCTAGTATTCTTTGGAGTTTGCTGACTTTGAGTGAAGACAGCGGGGAACCTTCATGTCCACACAATGTTTGGGTCATCGGTATGACTATATCTATATCTTACCACAAAATGATACTGATACCATATGAAGCACGGCTAATGTCAATTTTTGGTGCGTGGCACCTGAACTATCTCAGTGGTCGTCTGCTTTGCTAATACAGTACTAGCTGGAGCTCGTTTCTTCAATTTTCACGGTCAGCCATGTCCACGTCCTGACCTAGATACACCATTCCTAGACGACTGGATATGGGATGGTGGCATTGGATTCAAACTTGCCAATCTATTTCTACTCGGATCACTGAGCGACCATGCTATCCATTTCCAATGGGTCCGTCTGGACCGCGCTATTGCTCGGTCACGATGGAAGAATCTCACCAACACCGTCCAGGAAGAGTTGGGCCAGTGTATACTTCTTGTGAGTTAATCTGACTTTGTACGATCGACACTTTATGGCTTGCAGTCTACAGTAATGCTTGCTGTGGACATTACTTTCCTCACTATCCCTGGTGTTGTCCCTACCAATGCGCCTGCAAGTTCAACCCAGATCATCATCTATTCTTCATTGATTTTAGTGCTCTCGTCTATCATGTTCTCGGTCATCTTGTCGAGTATATACAGGGATCAACGACGTACGGATCCCTCCCGTGTGGTAAGTTGCTATTCTGTGTATACTGTTTACTTGTAGTACTCATGTTGGCCATGTCAGATAGAAAACATGGGCACCCTCGATAAGTGGAAATGGGGAATGGCACGCCTTACAGTCGCGCACAGTCTCCCGAGTGCTTGCATCAAGTGGTCGTTCGTCATTCCGTGCAGTCGTGTCATTTCCTGTGTTGCTCACATAGACCCAGGATTATACTCTTCTCTGCAGCCCTCGCGATACATATCCTTGGTTTGAACGAACGCGCTACTCTGATAATCATAGGCATCGAATGTCTCGTTGTCATGCTGTTTGGGCTTGTGAGCGCGAGCGTGATATGGCTATTCCTTGGAAACCGCAACAGCAACTTTGCCACAGATGTGGACATGTCTGCGGAACGTGACCCACCCACAGACACACCGCACGACGTTGAGCAGGGCCACGCAATGACGCAGTTTTCACGGTCGTCAACCCATTCGTGAATATTATCACTATCTTGAACTCGTGTCTATGTCAATTAGTACATATTTATAACATTGTTCAATGTATCTCGACCGCATTTTGCAGACGCAGTTATGCATTGTGCAATGATTGGCCTGAGGCCAAATCGGGCAAACCAAGTGCCAGGTTTGTCAGCCTCACTGCCAAGCCGGGTGCGACGACAGCCTGCTCGACCATTCATGGATCCAATTCCATGGTGTAGAAAGCCGTCGTCGACTGATGACCCCCGATATCATCTTTACCTCTTTCGGGTTTGTCCAATAGACATGACTCACGCGCTCGTTTCAGACACGTTGCCGAATGATAACCTGACGTCTCCATAAACCACTATCGGAGCACATAATCACATACCCACTTATTTCCTGTGTCAGTTTCGTCAAGGCTATAAGGTGGGTGTTGACGTTGAGTATGCAGTGATCTGAAACATTGGACAGTTTGCACGAGCAGTATGAATGATGGCAGGAACTAACGTTGCCCTCTGACGCTGGACGTAGTGACTTTTAGTGCAAGCAATTTACAGAGCGTTACGCCCGGACAAGTGTTGGTAGGCACTGTCGTAAGACATACCTATGGCCGAGAGCATCAAGTGCTGAGGTAGAGTCATCAGGAGGATATCGTCCGTCTTCGAGATGGCCTTGTACAAGCCCGTCAAGGCCGTCAGATGGAAAAGACGTTTCTTCTTACTTTAGTAGACCATGGGAAAGCCCCCTGGTATTAACTTAGGTCTTTGGCAGCTCAGCGCTCAGCTGTACTGCGTGTGCCTGTGTGCCTTTGCAGTGATCATTCCCGTGCCTCGGTGCCATATGCCAGGGGCTAGCATTGTCCAGTTCCGTTCGTGCCTCTTCCCAAGAAAAAAGAATAAGAGGCAACCAGGTGGGTAGTGAAGCTCCAGGACAACCTCCAGCTGGCAATGCTGATTTCCACTAGCGCACGCCTATTCCGATTCTTGCTACGGCTCATTATCCGCCTCCGTCGGTCCATTGGATACGTAGCTCTTGCACTTCGAGCTCGGTTTGCTTCACTCTGGCAGTCAGTTCTAACATTTGCGCAGTGCCAAAGAGACAGGTCCATTGTTCGGCTCCATGCGAGCGATATCCCTGTGGTGGACAAGAGCCCCATGAGAGAACATCCACAAGTACCGGGAATGGATGAACAGGACACCGAATCTCTTGCAGCTTGGCCCGTGCAGTATCCCCATGCTGCTTTGTGGCAGGACGTACTATCGAAATACTATGACCAGGCTCCAATTCCCGAATACTGTCATGATGTTTGGGCTCTGATTCGACCCCCTCGAGCTCGATATATCCCAGCTCGGTTTTTGAAAGGCCATCGCACTAGAGAAGCATACCCTGTGATGCCTCTTGGAAGATCATGGTGCCATAAGCATAAGCCACCTATTTGCCCTGTTCAGTGAGGATGCCTATGTATGCACCTTTTTAACTCTATTCATTCTGGTCCCAGCGAGGAGGACGAGCCTCCCGAAATGCCTGTTGGGCAAAAAGCTTTTTTATCCCTGTAAGTTCACCTTTACCACGAGAGTCATTGGTCCTTGATAGTTTTCAATATAGCCTACCAATTCCAAATGGATGGACTCAGCATGTCCATCCCTCTGGAATCCCTCTGTTTTATCATGAAGAATTGGTATGCTACATTCTTATCTGCGTGATTCATAGTTGTGGACCCTTTTCAAGCGTATATTCACAGAGAGCGATGTCATTCGCTATGAAAAACATATCATTTTTCATGCTACAACACTCATCGGGCGAGCGATTGGGATGGAGATGGATGGTGTTATCGTGGATGAGTCCACAGAAATTGTCCTGAATATGGACCAGCATGAAATTTGGAATTATTACTTTGTTGATCACAAAAACTGCCTCCTTTTCTGGGTCGATCCAGCCCCGCTACCTCTTATCAGCAGTTCGTGGGGGCCCACTGAATATAGCCTCACTAGTTATGTCTGGTCACTTATTCTTTTGCTTATTCTGACGTGCATTTAGGGTATCACATTGAACAACAGTATTGGTATGGCTTCAATGGTCCTTGAGGTATGTCTGTGCTGTCACATTGTATCCTCACGCTGATCCTGACTCAGGAGTATTGCACATAATGTGAATTTGAGGTTGCACTGTGAACTCTACCCGCTCAATCGGACCCTTCCAAGCAGACTCATTCGGGAGCTCAAGGGGATGCTCAACCATGCCAGGACTGGTATACTCCCTTGCGAAATATCTAGATTGTACTCTGACCGAACTACTAGATAAAATAGCTAATGATTCATCTCCGACCCTGTTTACACAAGACGAACTTGCTACGGCCTTGGACTTTGTCAACTCATTCAAGAGTAACTTTACCCAGTCCCTGTTGTCTTTTGAACTTTGCTGACTTTGAGCAAAGACAGTGGGGACGCTTCTAACCCATGCAATGTTTCGGTCTTCGGTATAACTACACTTTATTATGCTACGAAATGATGCTGATATCATCTGAAGCACGGCTGATGGCATCCTTCGGTGGGTGTCATCCGAATTCTCTGGTTGTGTACTTTCCTAATGCATCAATAGCTGAAAATCATTTTGTGAATTTTTATGGCCAGCCCTGTGCACGTGTTAACCTAGATGTACCGTTATTCGAAAGGCAGACTTGGTATGACAGTATTGGATTCAGAGTCGTCAACGCTCTTCTATTTGGATCACTGAATCACCAAGCTATTCGCTTGCAACGAGCCCAGCTGGATGGCAAATTCATTCTATCACGTTGGAATGATTACAAAAAAAGCTTCCAGGCAGAGTTGGGCCAGTCCATACTCCTGGTAAGTCTATCTAACTCTGTATACACAATGTTTTATGGCCTGCAGTGTACAGTGATGCTTGCCGTGGATGTTAGCTTCCTTGCCGTTCCTGGTGTTGTCCATGACAACTTGCCTCCAAGTCCAGCCCAGATGATCATCTATTTTTCACTAATTTTAGTGATCTCGTCTATTTTGTCTTCAATTACTCTGTTAGCTGTCTACAGGAACCGAGAAATTTCAGATGCCTCAAATGCGGTATGTTGCTGTTCCACATCATATGTCATCTACTCATAGTGCTCATGCACCATGCTAGTGGATCCTGAGAAGGCTCATTGGGAGGGATCAGGAAATGGTGCGCTTTGCAATCATGCACAGTCTCCCAAGTGGTTACATGACGTGGTCGTTCGTCATTCTGCATAATCATGTCTTTTCTTGCTTTGCTCACATTGACATAGAATTATACTCTTCCTTGCGGCCCTTATGGCTCACACCTATAGTTCAGAATATTATGCGACTGTGATGGTCGTGGTTGAGTATCTCATTAACTGCATTATACTTGCAATGTTGACCATGTAATGTGGCTACATTCTACGTGTTTATTGTGGAAGCCAACCTCCGGGATGCAGCACAATGTTGGGCAGGGCGTTTCGAAGTAGTGCAGTTCTCTGAATAGTCCTTCACCTGCCCACAGATGTTATCTGGGCCGGAATACTACTGTCTTGGACTGTAGATGTGCTTGTGCCTATGCGAATGTATATATTTCCAGTGTTCTATTTGCTCTCAATGGATCCTCGTCGTGGTCCCTGCACAAATATTGTCACTCATGACTCTTGTTGCTAATGTCTCGGATTCTTAGAACCGGTGATGCTGGACATGGGCACCAATTCTCAACTGCATTAATGGTGACGATACGATCGATTGTCACATCAAGTTACACCTCAAAGAGGCTCCGGAAAATCTAGTTTTGCAGAGAGAACAACAGTATCGCGAGTCTATATGGGCCAAAATATAAACTCGTCGCCTGCGTGTGGGGGAGGAGAGTTGCAACCCCTGAGCGAGGCTGTACGATATTGATCGGACAAGGCTGGGAATTAAATATTAAATAAAAGTCCTGGTCCTTAGATCTGCTCGCAATGCCCATTTCGAGATCCTAATCATCCTGGGGGAAGGTGGGTTCCTTATCGGCGGGCGGTTTCTCTTGGCACGTTCCCAGGGATGCCACCGCTCGATGCGGCTTGCTTGCTCATGTGACTGGTCATCCGAGTCAGCCTACATACTTCCTCGCACTCCCACTGAATGTGTCTCCTCTACACACGCTCCGTGACAAGATGCGATTCCACAGGGGTCAACCAGGCTACCAGGGCCCTTTCAAGTCCCACAGGGATCTTTGCGCTCCCAGATGCCGGTCACTGGGTATTCAATATTCAATAAGCAACGCGCACAATACATCGATGGTGCGAGAGTTCTAACAGCATATATCCCGACCCTACGAAGTGCATGATCTCCTATGGAGCTAGCGGTGACTCGAATACACGACAGTAGGTTTTCAAAAAAACGACAGGGTGCAGATGAGAGGTATTTCGAGACTTGCGGCATCATTACCTTACCCATCGTTGGCTACCTCAGGCACCTGCCGCCACCGTCAGTTCAGAAGTAAATCGCTGGACGGCTGATGAAGTTGACAGAAAGCCGCCAGGTTGCAGGTTGCGATACTGGTCTCTAGTAGCGCACGCGTATTCTTCCTATCACTCATCGTCCGGCTTGGTGGGTCCTTTGGACGCGTAGCTGTCGCGCTTGACTTCACTTTGACAGTCAGTTCTAGCATTTGTACGCCGGCAGCCAGCCCCTCACTCGACTCCACACGAGCGATATCCCTGTAGTCGACAACCCCGTCGAGGAACATCCGCAGGCATCGGGACCTGCAAGGGCGGGATAACAGGACCACTATCTGGCAGCTCTCCCTGTGTTGCGTCCCACTCTGTGGTAGGATGAGTTGAAAAAAATACCAAACTCGAACTTCGGATCTTCAGACTACGGGCCCTGATCTGATCCACTCCCTATGACACCTCTTGGGGTACCATGGCTCTATGAGTGGTGGCCGTTTTTTACGTGAGGGCACCTGGAATTACTGGATGTATACGTTTCTTTAATTCTGTTCATTCCGGCCCGCTGGAGTGACGAACCACCCGGGATCTTAGTCGGCCCAGTGTTCTTGTAAGCTCACTTTTATGATAAGATTCATCCGCCCCTGACAGCTTTCAATGTAGGCTACAGTAAATGAGATATCGGATTGTGTGTGCCTCGCACATACTTTTTCCACCCAGTTTACTGTGCAGCGGCTAGGCCATCCGGATGGATGGACTTGGTATATTCATCCCAAGGAATAGTGTGTTTCGTCTTTGTCCATACTATCCGCGGTTTTGGACCCTTTCTAAGCGCATATTCACAGAGAATGAGATTACTCTCTACTGGAAAGACATGTTTTTTTACGCCACGACACTCATTCAGCGAGCGCTTCACACAGATAGTGTCACCATGGATGCTCTCACAGAGATCGTCAACGTTGCCATTACTGCTTTGTTGATCACCAACGCCGGCTTCTCTTCTGGGTTCATACACCGGATCTCGGTAAGGATTTCGTGGGGATGATCGAGGAAGAGTACTGGTATGTTTGCAGTTATCTTTGCGGCAGGGTAGGTACATGGGTATGTGAGCTATTGATAGCACATGGATGGGTTTGATCATAGCACTCGTCGGAACCAGGCCGGAACGGAGAACCCATTCGCAAGGTAGCCTGAATTGCAGGGCGTCAGGGCGCTTGAACAAGCAACGCCGACGACGAGTGTGGTAGGATCTTCGGACATCACGTGTACCCACCGACCGTGCTACTCTGTTGTGACAAAGCCTCATTAGGAGCGAAATAACATGAGTGGGGCATGGATTATAAAAGAACAGATTGTCATTGAATTCTCGCAGATTATCCTAG
>JBBPKT010001261.1:0-10041 GCA_038089395.1 Pulveroboletus frians
TTTGGACATTCCTTCATATACCTCATTTGACTCTGGCAGTCACTGAGGTGAGCCACTTCTTTGTACCATGTACCATTTCTCATAGCTACCTTCTCTAGTGATTCCAACAGGTTATGAGCCCTGGCCATTGATCCCGCCACTCAGACTTAGTTACTTCTACTCAAATTCATTATGGTGCATTTCTTCAAGATTGGCGATGAGTTCATGAAAGTCCCGAAGCTCGATGCTTCCAGGAAAGAGTGGTTCCTATGGAAAAGATGACTCAAATGGTTGTTAACCACATGAGGCCTGCTCAGCCACATCACTGGAACTGCAACACCACCTACTAGTCTGGCTGCTGCTATGCCACCTGGATGGTCACCCACTACTCCCAACAAAGTGCTTGCTATGGCTACATATGAACAGGCACTTGTCAGCTGGGGTGAGAAGGATGCTCTTGTCCAACAGCAGATTGCTGTCATCCTACTGAACTCTTTGTTCCTCCAAATTCAGGGAAAGTCAACCGCCCTTGAGTGTTTCAATACACTCAAGGACTTATTCGAGAACTGCTCAGCTGTCATCAGCATTGAGTTGAGACATCAACTTGGCAAGCTGAAGCTGAAGGATGGTGGCGACATGCACGCACACCTAGAGAAGATCATGTCTATGTGTGAGGAACTGGCCTTGATGGGCATGTTGCTCACTGACATTGAGATTTTCAATATTATTTTTGCCTCATTACCTGTGTCTTATAACCCCATTCTCTCCTCCATATCATCAAACATGCATATCTCTGGCAAAACACTCTCTGCTGAGCTGTTAATGACTCTTATCCTTGACAAATATGATCGCACAGCAATCCAGGCCAGCAGGAAATCTAAGGGGAAGGTCGAGAACACAGCTTTTAATGCTGACAGGACAAAGAAGCACATCTTTACCAGCAATTGCTTTAACTGTGGCTGGACTGGTCATTGTAAGGACCAGTGTTATGAGGAGGGTGGTGGCCAAGAGGGAAAAAGCCCCAAAAGGCTGGAAGTTGCGTGGCAAGAAAGATAGATCACCTAGATTGAAAGAAAGTCAGTCCCTGAATACGAAGGGAAAGGCTAATTCAGCTGATCCAAAGCCTGAGCCTGATGCCATGTGGCTCGCCTCCCCCAGTGGAGGCATGGAATCATTTGCCTCTACTGCCACTCCTGACTCATCAACTATCGAATTATACAACAGTGGTGCTATGCTTCATCTTACTCCATACTGTCAACACCTATTGAATTACATTGAGATACCTCTGTATCCTATAAAGGTGGCTGACAAACAAACCTTTAATGTTGTCAGAAAAGGGGATCTCCATGTTCACCTTCCTAATGGGTCAACCTCCACTTGTGTATTATTGAAAGATGTCCTTTACATGCCAAACATGGGTGCTACCCTCATTTCCATTGCCAAACTTACTGCTGCTGGCTACATTGCAGTTTTCCATGATAATGCTTGTCAGATCTTCAATCAGTCAAAGACGCTGCTTGGGGAAGTACCACTCGTCAATGGTCTGTACCATGTGCAACATCCTTGCTTACTGATCACTGGAGTTGCAGGGGGAGTCAAAACTGTAACAATGGACACTCTGCATTGACATCTATGCCATATTGCCCCCTCGTCCATCCATGACATGGTGGCCAAGGATCTTCTTGTTGAAATCAAACTTGACCTGCTACATGAGACAATGGGTCAGTGTGAGTCCTGTGAGTATGGCAAAGCAATTCAAAAGCCTACCGGGAAGACTTGTGAGCCATGATGACACAGTGCCATCAGTGATGAGATTCACAGTGATGTGTTGGGACCATCTCCCATTGCTACTCCAGGACATAAAACCTACTACATATCATTCACTGATGACTATTCCCGCTACTCCTGAATTTACTTCCTTTGCACGAAATCCAACACCTTCACTGCCTATCATCAGTTTGAGGCATGGTTAGCTACTCAGTTTGGTGCTCGCATCAAATGCTTACACTCCAACCATGGTGGCAAATATCTGAGTGATGAATTTAAGCAACATTTGGCAGCCAATGGAACCAAGCAATGACTTACCATGCACAATCACCTGCAGTCAAATGGTGTGGCTGGACACCTCAATTGCACCCTTGTTGAGTGCATGCGCATAATGTTGCATGCTACTGGGTTGCCAAAGAATCTGTAGGGAGAGGTGTTAGCGCACTGTATATGGGTGAAGAATTGTATGGGCACCATCATCCTCAATGATGTAACCCCACATGACCTCCTGTACCAACATAAACCTATGCTGAATGACTTATCTGAGTGGGGTTGTTGTTATGAACTACTTCAGCCCCCCTTCTTTTCTCAGTCATGTGACCTATCACATGACCCAGGCCCAGACCATGACATCATATGATATCATGCCTCATGGCTGGCATGCCCCTTTCATTTCTGTTTTCCCTGGTGGGAACTCTCTCACATTCATGTACTTTAGCTAGCCATGTATAGTAGTTTGTCCCACAGACCCTATGGTCCATGCACAATAGTATATAAAGCCAAGTGTCTCAGCTGGTGTCCCCAGCTTTGACCACTTGTTATCCCACTCCTAAATGGGTGATTGGTGTGCTTGAGCTCATCCTTCCCTTCTCTTACCTTGCTAGGCTCAGTAATAGCCTGTGAAGCCAAGGCCGGTGGTGTGTTGCTCCTAGTGTTCATAACAGTTGTCGTGTGTGGGTACATGACACTGGCAGATCAAAGCTGGACCCTCATGCTCATGAGGGATGCTGGATGGGCTTCAATGCAGAAAGTAATGCTCACTGTATGTATATTGGCAATGGGAATCACATTGCCATCGAATGGAACATGTCATTCGAACGTTTGGATGGCATCGTCTTGAGTCAGGTTGTTAAATCCATCGTCTCAGGTGGGCCATGCATTGAATTGTCAGTTTTCCCGCTCCCTGTTAATCCAAATGGATCAGGTGCACCTGGTTTCGCACCCCCTCAGCCTGCCCTTGTGTCTTGCCCTTTTTCGCCTGCTCCTGTGGACCCTGAGCCAGTGCCACAACCTTGTCGCTTGACTCGTCAGTGAATGGAATCGCCCTATATCCAAATGCTACATGAGCATGCACAATGGGCAAATGGGTGAACGCACCTTGCCTTGTGGTGTCATTGGTGTCAAGCTGGCTGTTGTAGCCAATGGTCCTGTGCCTGGTGGTGGTTCTGGGAGTGGTGGCAATGAGGTTGAGGGGGAGAGTGCTGGTAACGAGGGTGGTGGGCATGTAGCGATGACGTGGGACAATGAAAGTGCTACTTATGCAATGTTAGCCAAAACGGGACTCAAGGAAGCATTGGAGCCACTTACCTTAGATGAGGCACAGTTGTGACCTGATTGGTCACATTGGGATGAGGCTGTCTGAGCAGAGATGAATAGCCTCAAGGCCACACACACCTGGGACATCATTGACTGGCCACCAAAAGGGATGAATGTGGTTGATTGTAAGTGGATATTCCATATCAAGAAGAACGTGGCCGGGGAAATCAATAAGTATAAGGCCTATTTGGTTGCACATGGGTTCACCCAAGTCCACAGTGTCAACTACTATGAAACTTACACCCCTGTTGCCTATCTCACGTCGCTCTGACTCATTCTTGCCATAGCTGCCCAATACGACTGGGAGATCAATGTCTTCGACTTCCAAAGTGCTTTCCTTAACAGTAAACTTGATGAAAATGAAGTTATATTCATGGGGTTGCCTCCTAGCTATGATAAATTAGGGTGTGATGTTGTTGCTTGGCTGCGAGTAGTGTCAGAAATGAGAGAATCTTATTTTGCTAATCATCATTCTTGCCTCATCTAATCGTTATCTTATCTTATCAGAAGGTCATAGAATATTCCAGAAGGTTCCGATGATAAATTAGGTAATCTTCTGAGGTGTTCTAGCATATTCCATAGCACAGCCTTCAGATAGTATATAAACCCGTAGTTCATATTTGTATTCTTTACGCTTGGAATTCTCATCTTTTGACTTCATTCTCACTTTGAGTTTGAGTCTGATATAATTCCAAGCATAACTCTTCGCCAAGCACACTTTGCGCTTCCTGACTTCCCACTCCCCTTCTCCTGCAAATCTTTCACACTTTCTCTTCTCTGCTTCTCTTTTCTTATCACCTAGCTGGTTGAGCCCTTTGCTCCCACTAGCAAGTCATCAAGCAGGTGATCAATTCCCCCTCGCAAGATCTCTTACAGGCATCTGTCAGACATTAAATCAACTTTATCCTGACACTTCATCACGTGTAGCTGCGTTAAAGCCACCCGGGCCCAGGGTTAAGGGATTATAGTATGGTACCACTTGACAGGCCCCACATAACACAGAAACAGTTTGCATACATGGTTGTCCACCATATCAAATAAGGATAATGTTGCTCTGCACATAGTGCACTTATCAGGCCTCACTCTAAGAGAGAATGAAGCGCAAAGAATGAGAATTCCAAGCATAAGGAAAAGTACAGGCGAGTACACTACTTATATACCTAACTACTGTTTGTACATGTTGTGGCAATGGAACTTCATAGAATGCGATGGAATGATTATATAAGCGATGATGTCATAGATGGAATGTTCTGGAATGTTCGAGATAAGATGAGATAAGGGGAGATCACATGATGTGATAAGATAAGAGAGAGAGGAAAGAAGAATGAACGGTTCTGACATTACCCCCTTTTCAAAGCCGATACTCCGGATCGGTGAGAGGGGCGAAATCAAAAAGGTGTTGGGGAAGGCGGTTTACCGTGTTGGCGAAGTCGCGGATGCTTTGTCGCTCGAAGAAAGGGGTGAAAGGGGAATTGCAACAATCTTGGTCACAAGTATCATCACAGACGACCTGTACGGCGGACGGATTTTGTTCGTGGAATTGCTCAACCATTTTGGGAGTGTTAGTGACGTTAGCTTTTGGTTCCCAAGTTCTGTCTTCTTTTGGGTAGCCTTTCCACTGTACGAGATATTCCGTCTTGTCGCATTTCTTTCGAGAATCGACTATTTCTTCCACCTCGTACTCCAGTTTTTGTTGAATGATGACCAGTTCGGGGGGGGGAGATTTCTTTTGCAATGGGAATGAGCCGGTTTCGTAAGGCCAGAGATGGGACTTGTGAAAGACCAGGTGAATTGTTCGCCAAGTTTTGGGTAGGGCGAGTTCGTAGGCAGCGGGTCCGACTTTCTTTAGGACTTTGAACGGTCCGTGTTTCTTATCATCAAGTTTTTTGGTTGGACGATCTGTTCGGATGTGTGCTGCGTCTACGAGTACGAGGTCTCCGGATTTATATTCGCGGATCTCTCGGGTTTTCCGGTCATAATATTTTTTCATCTCGGCCGACACCTTTTCTAATGCCGTCTTCACTTGTTCGCATGATTCCCTCATTTTGGTCACGAACTATGTGGCGTCCTCATTTCGGACTTGCACTCGGCTGTCTTCGGATATGGTGGGTTGGTGTCCGAAGTTTAGCAGGAATGGTGATGTACTGGTCGCACTGGTGGTTTTTTGGTTATGCGTGAACTCGGCTAGGGCTAGCCATTCTGCCCAGTCGTTCTGCTTATGATTAACGTATAGTCGGAGGTATAACTCCACTTCCGAGTTCTTTCTCTCGGTTTGGCCGTCTGTTTGTGGGTGATAGGCCGTGGAGGGGTTTCCTTCGATTTTGAGCAGGGTGTACAAGTCTTTCATGAAGTTTGACACAAATTGTGGCCCGCGATCGGAGATCACTTTCCGAGGGGTGCCGTGTAGTTTAAATACGTGGTCTCTAAATATGGTAGCTACTCCTTTTGCGGTAATTGAGGAGGAAATTGGAAATAGTCTTATCATCTTTGAGAACCTATCTACTATGACGAGGATTGCGTCATGTCCTTGTGATTCAGGTAACGGACCGATGATATCAAGCGAGATGATTTCCCACGGGTAGTTGGGGGTTTCGTGAGGGTTGAGTGGGGTTTTTCCTGCTTGATGGGTGGTTTTGGCTTTTTGGCATTGGTCACACCCTTTTACGTACTGCTCCACGTCCTTTCTGAGCATTGGCCAATAATATTTGGTCAGGATTAGATCGCGTGTTCGTTTCGTGCCTGGGTGTCCTGCCATTGGGTGATCGTGGTTTTGGACAATGATTTCTTCCCGTAGTTCGGGTACTTGGGGGACGTAGAGTAGTTCCTTCCAGTGTATAACCCCGTCTTTCTTTTTCCAGTGAGACTCTTTGTTCTGGATACCATCTTTGGCGAATTTTTTGGCCTTATGTTGGTTCCGAGTGATTTTGGAGGTGATAGTCTCGGGTTGGATGGTTCGGATTTGTTCCTCGGCCGGCGATGACTCACCCATGGCTTCGGATTTGGGGAAATATTTTGGAGGGAGGAGGATTTGTTGGGAGTTGTCAAGTTTCACCCCCTTTTCAAAGTCTGGCCTCCGGGACAGAGGATCTGCTGGGTTTGTTTTTCCAGGACGATGAATGAAGGTGAAGTCGTACTCCTGAATTATTTGTTGCCATCTGGCTTGACGGCGGGAGAGATCGACGGGCTTTTTGTAGAATTCGAGGTTTTTATGATCTGTGAGGACCTCGAATGGGTGGAGGGCGCCGAGGAGGTATTGACGCCATTCTTGGAGTGCGTAGATGACAGCGAGCATCTCCAGATCGGCGGCGTGGTAGTTTCTTTCGGCGTCGTTGAGGGATTTGGAGATGAAGGCGATCGGGTGCCATATCCCGTTTTGACATTGGGAGAGTACGGCGCCTACTCCAATTCCTGATCTGTCGGTTTCTACTCGGAAGGGGTCCGTGTCTGTCGGCATAGCGAGTGCTGGGGCTGTGGATATTGTTTCTTTGAGTTGATCCATTGCCCATTGGCATTCGTCTGTCCACTTGAACTCATTCTTTTCCGAGGTGAGTGCGTTCAGGGGTTTCGCTTTTTTGGCGAAATCCTTTACGAACCTCCGATAGAAGTTGAGGAATCCTAAGAACCCGCGAAGTTGTTTTCAGGTCGTGGGTACGGGCCAGTCGAGGATGGCCTGCACTTTCTTGGGTTCCATTTTAACCTTATTCTGCGACACGATGATCCCAAGGAACTCGGTTTCTTGGACTTCAAAGTCGCATTTGTCATGGCGTAGATACAGGTGTTCCCTTCGGAGTATCTCGAGAACTTCTCTTACCACCTTTCGGTGTTCTTCGAGGTCGCTGGTGAAGATCATGATGTCGTCTATGTATATGACGACGACTCCTCTGTCGATTAGTTCCTTGAACAGGGAGTTCATCATGGTCTGGAACGTCGCCGGCGAGTTAGTGAGCCCGAAGAACATTACGAGGGGTTCGAACAGTCCTCGGTTGGTTCGGAACGCGGCCTTCCATTCGTCTCCTTCCTTCATCCTTACATTGTTGTACCCCCATCGTACATCGAACTTGGTGTAGTATTTGGCAGATTTGAGTTTGTCTACCAGTTCGTTGATCAGTGGGAGGGGATATCGGTTTCGGATGGTGACTCCGTTTAGTTTTCGGTAGTCCTGTACAGGGCGGAGTCTTCCATCTTTCTTTTTGATGAAGAAGAACGCGGAAGCGAATGGGGACTTGGAGGGGCGGATGCGTCCAGATTTGAGATTTTCTTCAAGGAAAGCGTCTAGCTCAGTTTGTTCTCCGGGACCGAGCGGGTATGTCTTGCAATCGATGGTATGATCTCCAGGTAGGAGTTCGATCGCATGGTCCCAGGGTCTTCGGGGGGGCAGTTCGTCGAATGACTCTTTGGCGAAGACGTCGGCGAAATCGTGTATGTATTCGGGGGCTGCTTCCTCGAAGGTCTTTTTCTTTTTCTGAGCAAATTCCTTGGCGGCTATCTCTGTGGACGTGTTCCGGTAGGCCTCTACATCGATTTTGAAGAGTCGGTCTCCTTGTGAGAAACGGAACTCCTCATCCTCGTCTTCCTCGTCGATGAGTCTGGGGAGATGATCATTCTCGCATCGGAACTCGATTCGGCCTGTGGGCCAATCGATCGAGGGGTTATGGGTCTTTAGCCAATCGTGTCCCAGGAAGATGGAGTTTGGCCCTAGATTGGTGACGGCCAAAGCGATCTTTTCGGAGTGGTCGAGTATTTTCATTTTGACTATGACAAACTCCTTAATTTCGCCTCCTGTGTTATGGGATCCATCGGCATTATAGAATTTTATTGGCCTCGGGAGTGGGTGAGTGTCGAGAGCGTTGGCCTTGACGCATTCGGCATCTATGGACGAGCCGGTGCACCCTGAATCGATGAGGGCCTTAACCTCGAACTTGTGACCGCTGTCTGTGGATATCTCCGCAGGTACTTCGAGAGAGTTTCGTTGTCTCCTCTGTTCGGAAGCCTTTTTGAACTTGGGCTTCTTTTGGAGGTCTCTTAGTACCCATGTAACGTCCTCCATAGACATTTCCCGTAGGTCAGTGATGAGCTGGGTGTCGACCTCCGATTGTCGTGTCTCATGGACGAAGGACGTGAGGTGTTTTTTGGCTACGTCTATGTCCTTTTCCGCTTGTTGTTTTATCCAGCAGATTGACCATGGGTCGACGGTGTTTTCCCATCGGGCTCTTCGGTGAGATCGGATCTTTTTTGGTTTGGCGTCCGTGCTACCAAATCCTTGAGAACCTCGTTTTGTTTCATCGAGGGTTTCCACCTCTTTGACTGGAGGGTTCGAAATTTTCTCAAGTATTAATTGCGCTATCTTATCAGCGACTTTCACCGAGAAGTCCTTATCGGAATTGTTGACAAGGAGGACTTTTACCTCCCCCCTGTAATCGGAGTCTATTACCCCAGCTCCGGTGGTTATCGAAGCTTTTATGGCTAAACCAGATCGGGGTGCAATTCTGCCATAATGCCCCGCAGGAACGGCCATGGAAAGCTTAGTATTTACGAGAGCCTGTCCTCGTTTTGGCATGACACACTCTTCCGCTGCATACAGATTATACCCTGCCGCACCAGGGGTTCCTCGCTCGGGAAGAGGGATCTTTTTATCACCGCGTTTAATTCGTAGCGGTGTCTCACGTTTCAGAATGGTGTACTTAGGCTTAGTTTCGGTCTTGTCACATGTTTCGACGGGTAAAACATTGAATTTATTATCCGGAACGGTAACTACTTTAGACGAGGTAGAGCGACCTGTATCTACTCGTCTTTTCCAAAACCCTGCTCATTCTTTTCCACCATCTTCATACATTCCGCCAGCTCCTCTGTGTTCTGGTAGAATATCTTTGCCCCTTTGAATTCGATGTACCTCATTCGGGGTGGACGAGGCTTAGGTTTGTGGTTCGCACACGGCCATGGCTTTCCACACTTGAAACAGAGCCCTTCCGCTCTGGCCTTGTCGATGTCCATGGGTTTCCCCTGGCCACCGAATGTTCCAACCTCTTTGAGTGGTGCCAGATTGGCGGCAATGAAGCCGGAAGGCTTGGGAGCCTCGGCGGGGGTTTCCTTGTTTGCTGGCCTAGATCAGCGCAGCGTGAATTGAGGTTTTTGAGTCCCTCCGGACCTTCTGAGTTTTCGGGAGGCAAGGGCAGCCTCGGTGCGGCGGAGGTGCCTCTCCCATTTCTTGATGTCTTTGCTGAGGCAAAGAGCGGATGACTCTTGCTCAGCGAAAGTTACAATTTCGTCTTTTACTCCTTGCTGGCAGACGTGGACCAGCTGTTCGTCGAACTCATCGTTGTGGCGGCATCCAGCTTCCGCCATCAGTTGGGACATTCTGACGAAGAAGTCCTCGATGGAGTCTCCTCCCTGCTTGAGAGTCATTAATTTCTCGTAGGCCTCCCTCCGGGCCGTTGCAGGTCGGAAATGCTTGTCCAGGTCGAGCGTGAACTCTTCCCAGCCTTGTGTGCCGATCTTCTCTTCGAAGTAGAGGTCGGCGAACCTCCTTGCGGGATTGGCGTCTTCGCCTCCCATGAAGCCCAGTGTTACGATTTACGGCTCTACTTCTTTCTTTACCCTCGGACTTACCTCTCCTCGCCTAGCTCTTTCCATGCTAAGCTCGTAGTTCCCATTGTCACATGCTTGTTTCTTCTTCCACCTTCTAGAATGTTCTTTGATTAC
>JBBPKT010001262.1:0-10039 GCA_038089395.1 Pulveroboletus frians
GAACCCCACGGTCGTCGGGGAGAAGATAAAGAGGCCTGTCGGACGACCCAGGAAAGATGGCCTTCCTGCTGGCTCCGTCGGTACACGTCGAACAACTCAGTCACGCAAAGCCTCTGGGAAAGCACACGCAGAACATGCGCAGGGTCCCCCCGGGGTGCCGTTTCCTGGCGTAAGCATCATCGTTGTTTCCAGATACCCAGCTCTTCTCACTGTTTCTCTTCAGGCCTATTATCCTCACCATCCTGGAATTCCCAATTGGCAGACGGGCTTCGCCCCGTTAAATGCTCAGGCAACTGTCTCCGCGCCCCCACTCGCTCTCACAAATGGTGCCGCAGGCGGGTCTCCTCATCTACAATATCACCCCAACTTCAACCGGGACGAGTGGGAGGAATTACTGCGGACGAAGCCTGATGTATTCCTGCAATCTTTACTCGCGGCTCTGGCAGCCCCAAACCCACTTCCAGGCGCAGGACCAACGGTTGAGGATGCTTTCAAATCTCATCTCAGTTCACTGGCTCCATCTACAAACCAAACTAAGGACACTCATTCTATCCCGTCGCTGTACTCGATCCTCAAAACGTTTTGGCTTCCGTCCTCTCCAGCGTATCTTTCCCTTATTGCTTCTGGTCCGAACTCTCGCACCCTCTCGGAGCACAAATTTTTTTATTGGGACCCGCTTCCCCTTGTATTCAACGGTATTCCGTGTTCCATATGTTCTTCACTGCTCACGAACCGTGGGCGGATCAAATCCGGACCGATCAAGGTTTACGATCTTGAAAAGCCGTTCTTTATCATCGGTTGCGAATATGTCTGCAAGAGTGCAGCTTGCGTCGCAAACGCGACACCGGAGGGTCGTAAATTTGCGAGTACAGATGCCTCAATCATGCAAGCCCTTCCGACGAGACTCAAGGAAGAATTTCCCGCAAGGCTGCTCCAAGGTGACTCTGACATGGGTAGCGGAGCCAATGTATGGAACTGGCATGCGATGGGTGTGTCAAAGTCTCTCTGGAACATGGTGAAGGGCTGCTTGAAATCCGGCATGTCCAAGGACGCCATCCTCCATGTTGTAAGCGCCATCCAGAATCCTCTTAAGGATGATAGGGAAAAGCAAGAGGAAGAGGAAGAGGAGGATGGCCCAGGTGAGGATGCCCAGGGCGTTTCGGCAATCACTCGGCCTGACACCTCCACATTGGCTACACCACAAGTACGTGTTTCATTGGCATCTTCAGTCAATCATGCCCATGATTTTCACAGGGTACTTCTGATGAATACGATAACGCATGGAAAGCCAACAGTGCCACGGCAGAAGCTGGTTCGAGCCAGACTTCTGTGGCACCTCAACAATCTCAACCGCAAGCTCAGCCTCAGGTCCACGCGCAACCTTCTTCCTCCACAATGGCTAGTGTTGCTACTGAAGTTCCTGCACCATCTTCGACTCCTGCGCAGCCAACGCCTTACGCGTTTGCCCAACCTGGACCCTACGTTAGCTACCCATATGCTAGCTATGCATACTTTACACCCGCACAAGGCCAAAACGTACCACCGCATGCACATCCTGGGGTAGATCAAAGTGGGCTAAAGAGACCATTCGGATATGGCGAGAATTCGCCGGAAGTCGCGATTCTTGAACCGTCACAAAAGCGTACGCGACATTGTTGCAAGTGCGGTTCCCAGGATTGCAAGGGAAAAGGCGGACGCACATTCTGCCTGAATGCTTGTCAGGACTGCGGGAAGATTGACTGCCGTGGTAGGAACAGCAGGCGTCCAGATAAAGTCTGCTCGGAGGCCTGGGTTTAAGAAAGATGAAGCATGAAAGCTGCTTCAATGTCAGAGCGATCGCACTTCAGAGACACCGAGTATGTAAACGTAGTTGTGGTAGATCCCGTGTACTCTACTGTCTCGAAATTTCAAACTGAAGGAAGTGTCCCCGATAGAAGATACTACAGAAAAAGCTCGGCAGCAGAAGCAAAAATCTAATGCGATGGACAAGACCAAACTTGTGCGCACATTATCTGCTGGTACGGCAACGAATTGCAACAAGGATCAGTAAGGACCAAATCGTCCCTTTCTCAATTGATATCATCGATCACGGCTGGAATATAAAATGTGAGGACACCTCCAGCATCCGCTACATCTCCGATATACACGTAGAGAATTGCGCAGTGATTTTGACAAATACCTAACAACGGTAGGAAACTCGGAAAGGAGCACGGCAAAGGGGCTACATACATGCAATAGTCGTAGTCGAGACAACATGGCTGTTGAGGAATTTGATGAAACTGCGAACGGACACAAGTACAGAGAATAGTTTCTCTGGGTCGGCATTTTCTTCAGCATCGGGTTCGGGTGCGTTCTCGTCGGGGGCTTGTCCTAAAACACGACCGACCTCGGGCTGGAAGCGGAATATTTGGGCGAGAAAGTGAACACGTACTTATGGAGGGGTTCGTACACCCGACCCATTGCGTTTCAAGCTTGACCTTGTCTGTGCTGATCACGAGTTGAAGTTTGCCGCTGCTGTTGGCCTTCAGAGCCAAGACATCGGAGAGAGGGCGAAGCCTCTCGACAATTGTGCGCATCTTTTGCAACTGCGGTAACAAAATAGTGACCTGATTCATTAGATCTTCACCTTCTCCGTTTCGGTTCTGAAGCTGAGGGAACACACATCTGGCTCAGGACACAGAGGTTCACGAAGTTTATCGACCTCGGAAGGACGCATCACCTCGATTCGGACATCGTGTGCGACGCGTACCTTTCGACCTGACCGCGATATACCAAGCATTTCGAAGCTAAGCACTGCATTGTCATTCTTTTTGGCCAGTTTCATGACAAGCTCGTCAGCGTCATATGCAGGCAAAATTGCAGCTGCTATTGAAGACGAAGATGCTGAAGACGAAGATGATCGGAGGGCAGAAAGAAGCGCTTCCGCAGAAAGCGAAACGGTGATCTTGTTCTCCGCGTTGGACTGTATTCGGTAGTTGGTGAACAGCGATTCAACCTTGACTATCCTGATATGGGGTCAAGTAGAGGTTGTAATTTGACACAGGGATGACATACGACCAGACTTGCACGCCACCTTCGTTTGCATCGTCGTTGCAGATGATATGCATCTCATCCTCCGTGAACTTGATGATACATTTCTTTTGAAGCTTCTCAACAGCCTGTATGATACCTGGCCCGGCTAAATTGACTATTATATGATGTACTGGGGTGGTAGACTCACGAAAGAATATCGGGATATTTTCAACCGTTGCTCTGAAGCGCATCTCGAGGATTGATTTGAGGGGACCACGAACGCGACGCGACTTGTCATGGGGCACGGTCAGGTGACCGGCTGTACGGAAAAGGGTACACTCGTGAATACTTGTGCAGCGGGGATTCAAGTGGACCTGCATCGATTTTTCCTTCCGTCCAGTCATGTCCAGGGAAATCATCAACGTTCAGGCAAGATAATATGTCCTGTTCTACTTCTTGTAACTAACACCATCCTTCATTCGTTGATAGGCTGGTCAGGTAACTGGATTTAAAGCCCTGGTTAAGAACCCTAATACCTGACCGCAAAATTGCAGGCGGGCAACCAGGTCGGAGAGAGGTTTTGGAAGATGCTCCTCGCTGAGCATGGGCTTAACGACTCAGGGGTAAGCTCCTGCTATCATGTCACACATCTCGGATAATAACATTGTCGGGGTTTGATCGCCGAACCTTTACTTTCAGATGTACGTGGGCGAAGATTCTTTGCAAATAGCACGCGTCGGTATTTTGCTACAAATTTTAAACCCAAGTTTATGTCTCTTCCTTAGGCTGGGGTATATTTCACGCCCGTCGAGTCCAGTGGTCCGATCAAGTATGTTCCAAGGAGTGTTCAGATCGATCTCGAGTCCGGCGTTTGCAACCGTGTCAGTTTTCATAATGAGCTCGAGTGAAGCGAGGCTCACGTCACCGCAGTTGAGATCGGGACCCCTTGGAAACCTCTTCCGACCGGACACGTTCTTCACCAGTGAATCAGGGGCTGGTAACAATTGGGCAAAGGGATGTAAGTCTGGCCATTATTCTGATCCGCATTTGCAACCTAGGCTTATTCCTGGGAGGCAGACTACACTGAAGGTATAGTGCATGGATTCTTGATCGCAAGCATCAACTAGAACTATGATCAGGGGCCGAGCTCATTGATTCTGTTCTTGACATTATAAGGAGACAGGCCGAGGCATGCGATGCTCTTCAAGGTTTTCAAATCATCCATTCTCTTGGTGGAGGCACTGGTGCTGGTCTTGGTTCTCTCCTCTTATCCAAGTTGCGCGAGGCAAGTGATATCTACCTTCTCGCGACTACCAGACCCTGAAGGTCTACAGGAATATCCAGACCGAATGCTTCAAACTTTCTCAATCCTACCTTCACCCAATGTCAGTCTACTAGTTGCGTGTTAGTAACCGAGTTGACAGCCATTTCAGGTGTCAGAAACAGTCGTAGAAGTCAGTTCCTATGTTCTTCGATCCGTCGGATTACTCATCAGCAAATAGCCGTATAACGCTTTGCTCTCCATCCATCAACTTGTCGACAATTGCGACCTGACGATATGCATTGATAATGAGGCCCTGTATGTAAATTGAGTAATCACGTTTATTCAGGCTACTGAGCATGAGCAGGTACGATATTGCTGTTCGAACACTCAAAATTAGGACCCCGAGTTTCGATGACCTCAATCAAGTAAATTGCTTGACCTTTGGTTATAGTTGACCGTCAATTCTGACTGCATGCAGCTTATCTCGAAGGTCATGTGTGGTGTCAGTACAAGCTTGCGGTTCCCCGGACAGCTGAATGGGTACGTTCCTCTTCGCACTTGATTCCAGGAAAGTAAAATTTGTCGTCAGTGACCTGCGGAAACTTGGCATGAACTTGATCCCGTTCCCCCGGGTACGTTATTTAGAGAAGGCGACCTTCTTGATTTTGATTACATACCCTAGCTTCACTTCCTTATGCCAAGCTTTGCGCCATTTTACGATCCAAAGGCCAAGGCATTCCAGAAACTTTCCGTCCCTGAACTGACCTCGTCGTAAGCGTCGTGCCATGTGATTTGATCAATTCTCACAATTTTCCAGGCTTTTTGACCGCCGAAACCTATTGGTGGCATGTGATCCACGCTTCGGGTGAGTGGTGGATGATTTGTTTCTGTTTGAGTTTGTCAATGGCTTTGTAGACGATATCTTACTGCCGCGTGTATTTTCCGAGGAAAAGTGTCTTCTAATGAGGTACGCGACATTCCTTGACTGATAGAGCCTAGCTAATGGCTTCAGGCGGAGGTGGGGATTAGGGATTTGTGTCTCGCTGTCGTTTACTGAAGTTGTAATAGACTTCCGTTGCTCAGATGCAACGCAAGAACTCGAACCTCTTCGTAGAGTGAGTATCATTGTGTGTTAAAGATACACAACCTGAGCATAATTTAGGTGGATTCCAGATAACGTTTCCGTGTCATTGTGTTCGGTACCTCCAGTCGGACAACCCCAGGTTTGTCTGCTCTCGGATGCTTCATCTGACATTTCTTAAGTGCCACAGGCTGGCATAGCGCTTTCGAATTCGACCTGTATACAGGAGCTGTTCAAACGTAACCTCACGCAGGTCGGTGTTTATCCTATACTCGATAACTGTATGATCGAACCTTTGAACAAAAGTTTTCTGCAATGTTCAAACGACGGGCATTCCTCCACTGGTACACTGGGGAAGGAATGGATATCATGGAATTCTCCGAAGCGGAAAGTAACACCCAGGATTTGATGTAAGAGATCGATCCCACAGTTTGTCCTGCTTGACAGCTGATTTTGCTTATTGCGGTGCAGTGCCGAGTATCAACAGGTGAGTTCCGTTAACTCTGAATTCCATGGTCTGTTCCGAAACGGTTGTCACAGTATCAGGAAGCGAGTGTCGAGGAAGAGGGGGAAGAAGAAGCGGTAGAACAATAATACACGATCAATCCACTATGAGTTTCGTCTCCTGTTTCGTCGCTGTCTTTTATCTTGATTGCTCGCGTGTCTGGATTTGCCGTACTTGCTGATTCGTTTCATCATTGTTTTGGATCAATCACAATCTATCTTGGAGAAATGTGACTGCGTGTCCGCTGCAGGGGTTAGCTTTCTCTCAGCCTCAGGTGTAGCTTTCTTGATTTCACCGGTACGTCATTTCCGTGACAAATTCCCCGCAACAGACATTTGCCAATTTTCTGCGATGCGGCTCCTCAACGGCGAATCTTCGGAGTAATGTCGGACGAGGCTGTCATTTCAAATCAGCGGGCCGCGGAGACCAGATTGGATGAGCCCGGGGTATAAGAACAACTCGCTGAGCGAGCGGGTCCTATTCCTTCTTGTAAGTACACCACTCAGGTTTATCATGCTGGACTCCTCCCGCTTTCTTGACCTGAAGCGCGAACTTGTTTCGTCGACAACACGAAAACGCCTCACAGCGTCGTGGAATGACATCCTCAACGAGCTAGCTATGCGTACTGCCGAGATCGCGCAGGCTGGTACTAATGTAAGAATGGGTTTTTCCATGATTCCTCGCTCAGATCGTCCAATAGGCCATTCCCCAAGTCAATTTTGCAGACCTGGACAAGTTAACCCCTGAGGAGATCAGCGTGATCAAACGCACTGGCTCGGTTGTCATTCGCGGTGTCACTGATACCGAGACAGCTTCTGGCTGGAAGGCAGAGCTTGGGGAATTCATCAAGGCTAATCCTCATGTTGACGGTCTGGCCCTCTACTATCCCAATGACGCATTCCCTGACCTTTTCTTTCGTTTCTTTGGACAGGCTTCCCCGAAGATAACAAACAATTCTTCCACCTTTAGTGAATCCTTTTCATCGCCTATTATCACACTTCTTTCTTAGCGGGATTTTAGCTGGACACGTCCCCAGGTCCAAGCTCGCGCTCACCCCAACGTTTTGAAGGTCTCTGCCTGGCTTAACAACTTGTACCATGTCGAGCCTGGGAAAAAACTCGAAGGTGTTGACCTCTCGATTCCCTTGTCATACGCAGATCGGTTTCGCATTCGCCATCCTGGCGTTCATTGGCTAAGCTTCCCACCTCACGTTGACGGTGTGTTGCCTCATTGCATCCATGGCTCAACACTGAACGGGTTCTAGGCGGTGCAATCGAGCGGTGGGAAGATGAAGCATTCCGTCGCTGTTTTAAGGATATCTTGGCTGGTGACTGGCGCCAGCACGATCCCTACGAGCTTGAGTATCGTCTTGACGCGCGTAGTTCGTTGTACGGAAGAGTGGGTCAGGCGACCGTGTTTAGAACTTTTCAAGGATGGCTGGCCATGAGGTTTGTTGGTCAAAAACCATCATCGTATACGTACCGCTCATCGATCCGATCATTGTGTCTTAGTGAAATAGCACCGACAGAAGGAACCCTCTGTGTCTTTCCCGATGTCAAGCTGTCAAATGCGTACACGATCCTTCGTCCGTTCTTCCGCTCAACCGTACCCTTGGGTTCCCCTGGCATCCTCAGTCCCAAGAAGTGGAAATTTGGTGTGTCTGCTTCCTTGTTAGTCTTGGTAACCTGAACGTGTTGATATAGATATCTCGACGGCGGACTTCCCCGGTATCGATCGCGTGGGAAGTGGGTACAGTGGTCCCCGTCCGACACCCCATCTTCACCCACACCTCAGGCTCGAGGCCACGATGACATCCGTTCCAAAAGTCAATCCTGGTGACATGGTCTTTTGGCACTGCGTGAGCGCCTCATCTGGATATCTCTTGATTGTCTCTTGTATAGTGTCTTTTTTCAGGACGTGATCCACTCCGTTGAGCAGGAACACACTGGGAGTAACGACTCGGCAGGTAAGATTCCTCGGACTGGTTAAAAGTGGACTCTCAAGGGACTATGCAATCGGGAATAGTGATGTATATTGGTGCCGTCCCGAAGACACCTCTGAACTCGGCGTACATCGCCAAGCAAGCCCAGACCTTCCTCGTGGGACAGAACCCGCCTGATTTCGCCAAGCTCAAGGAGGGGACGATGTATGTTGGACTTGGCACGGAAGCTGACATCAGGGAACCCATTGGCAGGTTGGCCATGGGTCTCCTTACCCAGGTTGCCTGATGACAGAGTTCTTGGGTGCAATCCATGCTCATCTTTGATTACTCCCTGGTGCAACAGAGTGACTCAAGGCATGTGGGTGAAGTGAAATAATATTCTATTCATGAGATAAATGTGTAGAAATAAGATAGGATGGGCTCATTATAAAGACAGGCCCTCTTACATACTGGTGTATGTGATATTCCTGTTATGCTTGATCCTGAAGGGTCAGGCATGAACTTGGTGAAGGTCCTAAGACACTGAGACAAGGGGGTACCATGCAAACAGCAAGGTCAAAGGTTCGTCCTGGTGCTACTAGATGATGGACTTCCCAGTGATGCAGGTGGACCAAGGACTATTCCTTGTAATTGGGATGGGACACAGGTAAGAGCTAAAGCACTCACTCAAGTGTAGAGTGAAGATACATGAAAAGGAGTTAGGATTATGTTAAGCCAAGTAGGTCTAAGCTGGGAGACAAGGGTACTACTTGGGGGTTTATATATAAGAGCAAAGGGACACTGAGTAATCATATAGAAACCAAAAGAACATGAAAGAACAAAAAGCTGACTGATTGTTGAGTCAGTGAGCCAATAGCAGAAAATGATTGATGAGTAATCAAAGAACATTCTAGAAAGGAAGAGAGTAGCCAGGTATGTGATAGAGGGAACTACAAGCTTAGTGTAACAGGAACTAAGCAAGGAGAGATAAGTCCAATAACAGAGTGAAGAAAAATGAAGTATAAGTATGAATCATAACAATTCCTATATGTATCACATGTGCCTTGCTATTACACTGTCAGAAACAACAACTCTGATCTCCTTTGGGCATTTCTTATCCAACTCTGGAAACTCCTAATAACTTCTATGCAACTCCTGTAAGTGATAGTGAGCCTGTGGTCATTTACTTGTTGGTACAGAGTAGATAGATCATACTGTTGTCAATATAACACCAAGCAATTTAATCAATTGCACAATCCCCCAATAGTGATAATTTTGTGATCTAAGATAAGACAAGCAATTCAAAATATTACATTAGCAAATGTGTCTGGATCTTGTGAGTTCTTGCCAGACCTAGCCAGACCAGAATAGGCTCACAAGGACTGCTAGATATTACTAGACTTGGGATATATGGTTAGCAACTATACTTTGTGGGCATGACCACTGAGATCTCATTACTAGCACATCATTCTGGCAAGGTCACAATAGATTTACATACATAACTGGCCAGTTCTGGAAAGACCTGGCTAGAACTTACCTAGGACCTTACTTTCTTTGTAAAGGGCAGTAATTGCCCACTCAGCTGCTACCTAAGGAGTAGCAGGAATGACTATATATATTTACCTAAGTAAAGGGAAATAATTGCCCACTACACCAATTAGCAACAGTGGTAAGGTAAATAGAACTGGCACTCACCTCAGCTGCTGCCTAAGGAGTAGCAGAAACAACTAAGGGGAGCCCAGGAGTAAAGGGGAATATATACATAAAATGGGTGAAGATGTGAGCACAAAGTCTGATCAACTCCAAAGTAAAGCAAGTGATCTCTGTAAGGAAATAGTGAAAAAGGAGGAGCAACAGCATGGAGTTATAGAATGGGGATGAAGTGAAAATAGGGTAAGGGAATAACATAAGAAGTGAGTACTGACATGACATTGGATGTGAGTCTGATCTTCCTATTCATCTTTGACTGCTCCTATAGAACATTGACAACTCCTATAGGACTTTGGAGTTGGACAGGAGAGCCTGGAGGAGATCAGAGTTGTCACCTCTAACATGTGGAAGTCATGTTTTACTACAAATGAATCAATATATATGCTGAAAAATGGTCTGGTAAACATACCCAAAGGCTGTGATCTGGAACCACTGTCCACCTGGCCAATGTAATATTGATCTTACTAGGGTATCCTTTACTCAAAGAAGTGAGTGCATGCCCAGATGCATAATTAATCAGTTCTTTAGTCAACTCAACCTGAGAAT
>JBBPKT010001263.1:0-10036 GCA_038089395.1 Pulveroboletus frians
CATGATGTGATTGATGAGTGAGTGGCGGCCTACATGAAAGCCGAGGCAGTGCATGATGGAGGCAACCGGCGGTGTGCAACACTTGATAAGGGTCTTGATTCCAGTTAGCACATTGCTGATATTGTCTGTGCAAAGAGGTATCAGGACATTCATCAGCGCGGTGGACGACACATCTTTACCTTTGGGTCAAATTTACGACAGATCTGGAAACAGGAGGAAGGCGGAATTTCCGCCAACTGGAAACCGAGACATCAGGTATTAGCACTTTGTTAATGCCCGCGTCTGAAGAGAGACACCCACCCGATTGCACGGTTGGCATCACAAGTCAAACTGGCTGACATCGGTACCCAGTTATCTGAGTAGGGCGGGGCGATCATCCGCAGATGAAGTTTGTTGATGTTTTGCAAACCGTTATCGTTATCGTTGCTTGCTGATTCATGCAATCTTACACCACTCTTCTCAGAGTCACCCTTCATGACCAGGACACCAGGGCCGAGGCCAGTACTGGACTGGACTGGTGCAGGTATCTGTAAAGTATGACGTGAGTGGAAGGCTACGCACAACAGTTGGCAAGTCTCTTGGTCGAATCAATGATTTCCCTCACTTTGTTTGTGATTCAATTTCAACTCGAGCGTGGAAAATCATGAATAACTGTTCCCCTGATTCGCCGTCCTTTAAGGCTTGGTCCACATCGGTATTCCATCCCGAGACTATATCATGCAGTCGGCCCAGCGTACTCTATGGTGAGATTTTATGTGTTGACGACGCCAGCTCTGTGCAATGACAGCAAGACGCGCTCTGCATCCGTCACCTGGGGTCGAAGGTTCCAAGTTGGAGATGCGTTGATACCGTTTATTACCCCGCCGTACCTGTGGGACCGATGGATCTAGCATAGATCACTGGATGTACCTGTGTGCGCTGCAGTGGGGCGCCCTGTCCCTGGCATCAGCACCGCCGATGCCGCATCACCTGAAGTTCTAACCTGTATCGGTCGTGATCAGACATAAGAACACAGGCTGAACTCCTGGGGACGTGGGAGACCAACAAGAGTGCAAGAAGCAACGTAAGCGAATTCAGAGCATTGCGGCGGACTTGATCTTACAACCACCGCCAAGGGGGGAAAATGAAATCAAAGAAAGAAAGAAAAGTGTGATGGCAGTATGCACACTCGTCGGACATCTATTTACTTGCTCATGGGCTATTCTGATTGTTGATGAATTAGTCGTCGTCATCTCGCATAAACTAATGCCCCATCCAACTGTAGTCACTTCCCTTCATTCCCGTGTTCTTTGCATGCTGGTGTTACTAAAAGCCGCTGTTCCTGACTCTTTCTGTCCTAGCTCGCGAGAACAATGCAGATCCGCTACCAGGCACCTCAACAGTAGGGGGAGGGAAAATATCGACACTAGTGTCGAGTCGCCCCAGCGCAGTTCGAGGCTCGAAAGACGGCTGTGGGACACGACCAGCAAAGACAGCACCACACAAGCATGGCTGAATTACCGAAAACTCATGCCAACTTGCCGACTAATTGCCTTCACACCCGAGAACCTATACTTCGACGATGACTGTTAATTAGCGTCGACAATTGTGGGGATGGCGGAACAAGACCTCCTAGTGTGACGTGGCAAAGTCCAATCTCACTACGGTCAAGATGAGAATGTTTGGCTCACTCATACGATAGTGAGATCACCAACTTTTCCCCTAGACTAGTCGTCTAACTATGGAACCTGATGTCAAAACTCCCGTACACGATCGTACGTGTAGTAGTTTTCTGAGTGTCCGCACCGAGCGTCTGCAACATCTGAATGATCGTCGTGTCCGTGGCATATGTACCTCCCGTGGTGAGGAAGCAGTACATGTCGCCGAATTGGAACGAACGCTTTCGACTGTACCAGGAAAGGTGTGAATGGAGAAGTGACTCTATCAACTTGACGAACCTGAGGGTGCATTCGGTGATCCGTCGGGACGCCATACCCAAGTCTTCTGGACAGCAGTCATGAGGAAAAGCGAAGGGCGTCACTGTGTCGCGCGAACCCTGCTGAGCGGTCCCGGCACGCATGTAGGGGCAGCTGCTCAAATGCCAGAGAGAGTATCTATAAGATAACGTAGTTTGAGTGGGCCCGTGGACGTACATTCCACACCTATCCGATGGAGAACGTTGGTTCTGAAATTTGAGCGGGGCCCGTCACCGCGTTTCGTGCACAGCATGGTGTGAACTCGTCTAATCTGAACTGTACACCCCATTATGAATCGAGTCTTGCAGCCAGGACATAGTGAACGCTTACAAGGGTAGGACCATCCTAGGAAAAACGAGTGCGGACGAGCGCTCTCCTCAGTCACCGGTTGCCTGTTCACCGCATCGGGGTCAGGTAACCGAGATCCAAGCAAGGAGAAGCAATGCCACAAGGGATAATGAACAATTCATATTGAGAACATGTTCATAGGACGACTTGACCACGCACCACGATTAGACCAAAACGCCTTGCTCCTCGACAATTCAACATTGACTATTTGTGCTTTTCAACATGCCGACAAGTGCTGATGCGTAGCGGCTCTGAGAAATGATTGAACAGATGTTAACATTTCAGCATTGAAGACGAAAATGTAATACTCTACACTGGTCGTTTTGAGTAGGTACGCGCAGTTGCCTTCCACGGGAAGCACTTTTTGGGTGGAGGGGAGGGTGAAATTCGACGATGGCAAATCGAAGATGGGCGAGAAGCCGGAAGATGAGACGCAATGAACCTGCAGGCTGTGGTTGCGTCGAAGGAGTGGGTAGCGTGTGCGACTTGTCGGGGCGCAAGTGTTTGGGACGCAGAGCTGCGTGAAGAGGTCATTCATGGGAATGGCACTGACCTTGTGTGTGTGAGCCCGGATGCGACAAACTAGACTTGCCATGGGATGTTGAGTGAACATTTGGGACGTTCGGTAGTGAGCGCGAGGGAGTCAGGTTCTCCCCCGGATATCGCCATCGCTGGCCATCCAGGTTTACAACAGTCACGCAGGCGACCAGCTTATCGAGATTCGAGCTACCGTCAGACTTGTAGCACCCACCACGGCCCGCGACGAGAAGATTAGATCTTTCGATGAGTCTCCGCTGGGCCTCAAGGCCCTCAACTGAACTTGCGGAATCATCCGGTTTCAAAGAAAAGATTCCCTCCAATATTGCTCTCGCTGCATTCGTTCTTCCTGGATACATCAACTACTCTATCTCAGGTCGGTTCTCGAAGGTAATGTGACACAATCAATTGCTGTCTCCAGACCGTAGCTTTGTTGCGGTTGGGTCTGATTGGAGAGTTGTCGTTTACAATCTCGACAGGATTCTTCCTGACTCTGATGGTCTCTTCCATGCAAGTATTCACGCGATTTGTCGCCATCTCCCATTCTAATAGACCATACAGGTATCTTCTGGCAAGGAACTTAACGCAACGAGACAAAGGACAATCAGCATTGAACGGCTAATCACCTAACATAAACCTGGTAGGAGTTTCCCGTTCTGCCTGGGGCACACGGTGAAGATAGCAACGGCGGTCTTCTCAATGTAATACTCTCCTATTCTCTCCCTCGAACTGGTTCTTACGATGGCATAGGTCGAGGTGCCTGCTGGGCAGGCATTCAACTTCAATGAGGTTAGTAGTCGTCTCACTTCATTCACATGTTCTGATAGTGCTATAAGTCACTCTTCCCGACTTCTTCCACCCATGCTTGCGAGGCCAATTCGCAACCGCTATTAGGTACCTCCACAGCGGGGGCACGCACCAGTCAGACGGTGGATATGGAGCATGAGTAGCGAGGATAGAACCCCACGCACACTGGCAAAATTACCGGAGAGTCATGCCAATGTCCCGATCGATCGCCCTCCTACTCACCAGTCGGAGTGGAACCCACCAACAGGGGACCATGGACGATGGCTGCCGGTCCACGCCAAAAAGTGAGTGTTCCTTGACAGACAAACAAGAGATGTAATGTGTCGACTTACCCACTCAGCGAGCGGTTGCAAGACCTACTCGGAATAAAACAAGTGCGTTCATTCTTTGGTTTCTATGCATGAACTCATCACACTTTACAGAAGAAAACACCCGCGAGGCTTCCGTCACCAGCACCATAGTAGCGGGCAGCATAGTGCGCATGCAATAGAAGTAAAACAGGTGTGTTCTAGCGATGGTAAGCCTCGTCAACTCACGTCCACTTCGGTGCGACAAGTGCACGATTCATCCCAGTCTGAATCTGCTGGGGTCCGTCTGACGGTGCGGCTTGCTTTCCTTTTGTATGCATTGTTAAATTCAATGTAGACCCACGCCAGGAAGGAATACGCTATTCCACCTCGCGATCACGTTTCCCACCTGACCGTTGTGTTCTCGTCCACATGGCCACGAGGTGACTCAGGTGATTCAGTATCGCTCACGTAGATATCATGTTCAGTCAGTACGTAGATCTAGTTCATGTAAGTGATCAAGTTCATCGTGCGGGCGTCGATGTCCTAATGTAAACGATAGACAGAAGTGGTGTTCCTATGCATGCCTCGGTGCGCGGGGAATCACCATCTTGCGGTAACCCACGCACTCGATCATACCCGCTGTGCACCATCCTCGACTGGAACCACCGCTGAGTCGCTAGTGCTACTCTCCACCACCGGATTCTCTTGGCTAGCATCTGCAAATACAATCGCAGACACAGAAGGCTCGTCACCCCGAGACACTGATTGCGAGATTATTCCAAATCCGGTGTCGATCCCTTGCCACCGCCTCTGACGGTCACGATCATACAATGCCCGTGTGCCGATGATGAAATGAGGCATGGCGACATAACTGAGCATATCGCTAATCAGGTACAGGACATCCGTAAACCAGCTGAGGGGAGGTTTCACCGCAGATATAATGTTGACAAGTAGTGTCCTAGTTCAGAAGAAAGCATGTTATTCAGTCACGTCTTCGTGGGCATTTGAGGGAGAATGGGTGGCAGGAATCGACAGGTAGCGATGATAGAAATGAAAAAGAGAAACATACAAGACGAAATAGAGTACACCTTCCCTCACAAATAGATTCATGTACTGATTGACCTTCCACTGACCCGTCAATTGGTTCATCTCAGCCGCTTGTCTGATGGTTGAGATGATGGCGAGGATCAACAATGTAGCGCCGAGAACAAATCGGGGAATTGCTTTGTATGTGTATGAGGGTCCCGTCACGTAGAAGTTACAATATGTCGAAACGACGGTTTTCTCTATCACCACTGGAGAAAGGAACAGAAATGTAGTACCGTTTGAGTGGGATTGCATGCAAGAGTCCAACTTTGTTTGCAACATACCTGACGCTGTCTCGCCGGGGGTATCATAGATACCATCCCAGACACTGACAATTATTTGCACCAAATAAAGGGCGAGGAGAGTGATGAGGATTCTTTTCGATTGATTCCACATTGCGTAGACACGCAGAACCATCAACACTATGATCGAAGTTAACACAGAGAAAAATGGATTAGGGAGCATGCTCACAATCGGCAGCAGCAAGAAATAGGATATATCCCCATATATAAATCATGTACAATGCCGTACCTTCGAGAGAGTATCCGTACTTCCAGCTTCATCAAGGGTCAATGGAGGACCGGAAGGCTTACACCTGTTCGAATGTTAATGTTACGATCACATTTGCACACCTGAAGTACCTACGTCTGTCAAAATACGAACATTAGTCACGGGTTTCAAGTATTGCTGGCAGAAACTGACCACAATAGGCCCAGGCAGTAAGTCAGTACCGGCTGTGAATTTACTGTTCGGTCAGTCTGACTAATCGGGATGTGCGGTCAATGCTCTCAAACTGACCAATGGCACCCGCGCTGGAGATGATTCTAAAGTCAGCTGTATCAGTTTGCATCAGAGAAACCAGAGACTTACACAGTCCAGAGAAGGCCGACATAACGAGCCTATCGGAATGATCAGCCTAAAACACATGCAACGAGCATCCCATGGGGCCTCTACAATGACAAACAGTGTAGATACCCAGGTCCATTGTCTGGACTGTGATGTTGTCAGAGATGGGCAACTTGGCTAATGATTGTCTCATTCTCACCCAAATGTAGTCTATCTATGCATGTAATTAGCCATAAAGCAAGCAATGGAATGGTAAACTGAAATACCTCTCTCGCAAAAGTGAGAGCTGCCACGAGAGGGTTGCAATTGTCCACTTAAAATGAGAAGGTGCCATACGTGTAAATTTAAATACCACTCACTGTAATCATATATGACGACAGATATTAATATTACTGTGCCGCTTTATGGGATCAATCGTCAAACAGAAATGTGAATGACCATACTAGATACATAATCCTTATCCTGGTTAAAGGATAAAACGGGGACCAGGTCAGAGGACATTTTGTATAAACGAGAAGGAATGGCAGCGAAAAATTGAACGGGGATGGTAGAGCTTAGTAAAGGCCTAGCGGTTAAGTGTGCTGCCCGGTGTTTCAATTAGTCCCCTATGGCATGATTGATGAGTGATGGGTATGGTGAAAGTCAGGCAATGTGTGATGAAGGCAACCGGTGCCGTACAACACATGATAGAGGTCTTTATTCCAAGCAAGTCCGTTTGTATTATCTGTGCAAAGTAAGGGCCCTAAAAGGTGCATCAGCATCAGGATAGCTATCACCGTGGTGACTGCCACATCTTCACAACAGATATGATATGGGAGGAAGGTGTATCTCTGCCAAGCTGAAACCGAGACTTCAGATCATGGTGCTTTCCTCGTGCCCACATCTGAAGGGAGGCACTTGCCAGATTGCACCGTCAGCATTGCAAGCCAAATGAGCTGACATTGACCAGTTACCTGAGTAGGGCAGGGCAGTCACTTCCGCCTGTTAACGTTTTGTGTTATCGTTATCGTTGGATTTCGTACAACGTTCTGCCATTCTTCTTTTGAAGGCTGAGCCCACACCGGTATTCCATCCCAAGACTATTTATGCGCATAGTAAGCGAAAGAGTACCATTAGGGCGAGAATAAATACTGTTTGCACTACAGTGAACTGAAAGATATTGACAAGAGCCAAGCCGAGCTGGGCAAGCCGGGAGGAGTCTCGGAGGACGCGGGAGGCTAGCAAGAGCACAACGGCAGCAACGTAAGCGTTCTCAGAACAAAACAAAGGAAACAATGATGAATCGATGACACACGAGTTTGTTGCGACAAGTGACGATGGCAGTATGCACCGCTTCCTTGGCTATCCCGTATTTGACTTGCTCATGTGCTCTTCCTAAACGAGTAAGTCGTGTGAATTCATGGTGATCAAATGCATTAGACGGGCCGGTCACCAGGTAAAATCCAGCGCTCACCGGCACCTGAGATGCATCAACTTGTGGCATAGTCCATCGGGCGATCCAAACTTGACACCCGCACACTCCAGCAATAGCCTGGAATGCCAACTATCAAACTCACTCATTCGGGATCACAATGGCCTGCCGCGTACGGATATCGATAGGCCGTCACATCCTTCTGCCCCTAAAACCACCGATCTGCACCGTAAGTGTATCGTCTGCACGGGAAGAATGCTACTGGGTCATATAGGTTGGCATAGCATACCTGGATTGGGATGTAATGGACCCACGGCGCAATGTGTGACGTGTACCTGGCAGATGGTCAGGCCTTGTATGTATAACCTGGATCTGCGGGCGCACCATTCTGGACAGATGGTCGCCCTGAAGGCAAGTGCATTGCTCGTCATGAGATGTTCTCACTGACCCGACCATCCGTTTCCGTCCTCCAAGAACGACCAGACAGGTAAGCGAGTATCCTTTGCATAGAACAGCCTGAACGCACGCCAAGGTCTCTTACTCTCGTCGCATCCTATCGGTCTACCCGAAAACGTGATGCCCATCCTTGCTGGATTGATCCGTGCGGGCCACAATAACTCTTGTTCGCCAACTGAGGTAGGCTCTTCCACGCTCTGGGCACGCGTAACGCTCACATTTCCCTCGAGTGCATTCACAAGTGTGACCAGTCGTCCCCGATGGGCGTGCATCTGGACTGAGTGCAGGGACGCATATATCTCTTTCGAATGCCCCTGCCAGCCCAGTCTCTCATCGATCATCCACGAGATGCTCGATTCAGGTGATTCAGTCCAACTCACGTAGATATCATGTTCAATCAAAAATTGTATGTAGATCTAGTTCTATTCAGTTCATGTAAGTAATCAAGTGCATCATGCGGGCGTCGATGTTCTAATGTAAACGATAGGCAGAAGTCGTGCTCATATGCATGCCTCGGTGCGTGTCACCACCTCCACGCACTCAAATGATCATACTCGGCGTGCACCATCCTCAACTGGAACTTCCTCCGACTCACTAGTGCTACTTTCCACCGCAGGATCCTCTGGACTGGCATCTACAAATACCATCACAGATAAAGAAGACTCGTAACCCCGAGACACTGGTTGGGAGGTCATTCCAAATCCGGTATCCATCCCTTGCCACTGCCTCTGACAGTCGCGATCATACAATGCCCGTGTACCGACGATGAAACGGGGCATGATGACATATATAAGCGTCTGGCTCAGCATGAACAGGGCATCTGTAAACCAGTGGCGGGGGAGTTGGACCTCGAACATGATGATGAACAACAGTGTCCTGGTTCAGAGGAAAGCATTCAATTAGGTAGTCATATCCACAGTGGGTATTTGAGGAAGAGTGGATGGGTGAAAAGAATTGATAGGTAGCAATGATGGAAATGAAAGGGAAACCTACAAGATAAAATAGAGTACTCCTTCCCTTATGAACAGATCCATGTACTGATTGGCCTTCCACTGACCCATCAAATGGTTCATCTCAGCTGCTTGTCTGATAGTTGAGATGATGGTGAGGATCAACAACATAGTGCCGAGAACAAATCAGGGAATTGCTCTGTATATGTACGAGGGTCCTATTGGGTAGAATTTACAATATGTTGAAATGACAGTTTTCTCTATCATGACTAGAGAGAGTAACAAAAAGGTAAAGCCATTTGAGTCAAATTGCACATAGGAGTTCAGTTTTGTTCACGGCGTACCTGACATGGTCTTATTAGGGGCTTCATAGATACCATCCCAGACACTGGCAACAATAATTTGCACCAAATACAGGAAGATGAGAATAATGAGGATTCTTTTCGATTGATTCCACATTGTATAAACACGCAGAACCATTAACACTATGATTGGAGTCAGCAAAGAGAAAACTCACCCTTGGCAGCACTTTTTTGAGGTTCCCACAGTCCTTTAGACCATTTCCCTGTACATCCAAAACCGAGCCCATGTGGTCACAATCTCCGTACCACACGGCCAGCCTGCTTGCAAAAGGCCTGGCTGGTACGTATGACCCCATTGTGGGCCCGAAAGTTATGGATGGCGTGAGACACGGTCAGGCCTGTCTAGGGAGGATGTGCGTATGATATGGAAGGGCCTGTAAATCTATAATCAATACAATTGACTGGGCCCAGGTGGGATAGGGCAGATTTGCCTTGATGAGTATGACAGCCCCCGAGGGGGGGGGATTGGCTTCTCCCCAGTGAATGTGGAGGGCCCGAGTGTGGTGGGTGTGACTCACCTTGGTAGGTAGGGGCAGCCCCGAGGGGTGGTGGATAGGACCCACCTCGGTGTGTACGAATGGGCCCGAGTGGGGTGGGTGTGACTCACCTCGGTAGGTAGGGGCAGCCCCGAGGGGTGGTGGATAGGACCCACCTCGGTGTGTACGAATGGGCCCGAGTGGGTGAAAAGGCTAAGAGCAGCGAGATACTAAGGATAGCGCGCTCAGTCGTTGCACGGGCAGACGAACTGTATGTATTACCTAAGGATAGCGCGCTATGTACATCATGAGCATGATACTATCGTAGCATATAATGGTACTCACCTCAGTCGTTGCACGGGCAGACGAACTGAGGTGACAATCAAAAGTCGGGAGACTTAAATATACATCTTGCCACTAGGGAGGCACAAAGGGTGAAAGGGGAAAACAAAGGCTGTGAAAGGAAACAAAGGGAACAAAGGAGGAAAGTCTAATTTGTACCGTATGTGTCC
>JBBPKT010001264.1:0-10024 GCA_038089395.1 Pulveroboletus frians
CCTCGGACTGCCGGCGCAAAACTCCGACGCCACCTCGAGGTGACCTCGACCTTGCCTTGCGACAGCATTGTAAGCTTCTCTCTACTCTTCCAGAACCACCCCGGATTTGTCCTTCCAGCTTCTACCAAGTGACTCCCAATGCGAGGTATGTCCGAAAGCGTCCCTGCAATCTTATTTTTACGCGAGAGAGCTCAAGCCAAATCCGACAGTCGCAGGCAATGCTCAGGCGCGTACCGCTATGGAAGGACGCCAGAATATGTCCGGTAGCTACAATCAAATGGACTCTGGCGATTCTGTGAAGCGGAAACAAGTGCTACTTATGTTGATGGAGATGTTTTCTGAGCTGGGCAATGACAATATGTTCAACCCTGGTTCGCTTTCTTTTGTTCTACTTTCTCTTTTGCGCGCCTAACGCTCTCTTCAGATGTCACTTTCACATCGCCGCAGGCGGCAGAAGAGGACTTGCGTGAGCCCCAGTCTTATCTCCACGTTGAACACGTGCCTGATAGGTTTTTGTAGCAACATCTATCGAGGAAACGCTATCAAACGCTGGCGTGGAGCAATTCTTCAGGTTCGAACGGTATGTCCGTCGACTGCATGGGATCGCCTTTCGCACTGACCTTATCTCTTCCGACTCCAGACGGATAAATGATCTCGATAAGGAAGTATGTCATCCGTTTCATGTTGTGTACTGCTCCTCATCTCCTGTTAGCTCTGCGGTTTCGCAAACGCCGTTCGCCAGTTAGGGAGCTCAGCTGGCATCCTCAGTTCCGCATTCAAGATACGCGAACGTCTTACAAAACTCTTGTTCTCGTTTCGCGAAAACGCCGCAAACCTATATCCTCGCAAGATTGTGCGACAACCCCGTGATGCCCCTTCCCAATCAAACTTCTTCAACCGACAGCAACAGAGGCCTTGGCGCAGCCAGCATACCGCCGTCGTCAAACTAGATATGGACGACAATCTGGAGCCATATACACTCCCGGCCCAGTTTGAGGGTTTTGCAAAGGACATTGCCACTTTCCTCACCTACCTCAACGAATTTGCAGAGTTTGCCGACCTCGCTGTCAATCAGTCCATGCAGAGCTTTGAGGGTGATTTGAGAGTATGTCAATTTTCTGTTCCGCTCGGTTCATATGACGTTGATATCTATATATAGTACTGGGCATCATGTCTGACCGAGTACAAGAGTTAGCACTGGATATGTTCTTCTTGCGCATCAAACTGACGTGATTCCTTTATTCAGCTCAGTTTGGTACGCCAGCCGTGCAACGCTATGTGTACGACCTCACTACGGAGATCGGCGATCACTTTGAGAGCATTACGCGCACACTGGCTATGTTCATCGAGATCGGTAAGTATAATGACGTGGAGACGCGATGCACTGATGCGCCACACAGGCATCCCAACCATATGGTTCCATCAACAACATGCTGCGTCGAATCTACTGAATCTGTCGACTGTGGCAACGTTCTTTTCCGCTGTCACCGCTACTACGTTACAGTTTTCGTATGCCTCCACGAACGATGCGTTGGCGCGTTCCGTGAACGCCTTTTGGTTTTCATCGTTGGTATTCAGCATTGCGGCTGCCGTGAACAGTCTCCTGGGACTGACCTGGAAGCAGGCTATGTAGTCAGTCTTTCCATTTACCTCTCATCTTCGTCTCATGGAACATTCATATCATCAAGTCGCTCTCCTGGATACAGGGTTCCGTGGTGGGTCCTGATTTGGATTAAACGGTCTCCGTTGGTTTTCCTAGTGATGTCTATCACTTGCTTCTCCGCTGGGCTCGTCCTTTTTACGTACTCGAGTGGCCAGGTGCGCAGGCTTGTTTCACTGTCGTCTGACACGTCTAAACACTTTCATCAGGGATCCGCGACGTCGATCATGATAACTGTTCTAACGGCGAGTCTATCTGGTTGACTGCTCTCATTCTGATGTCTCACTTCTGACCACAGGCTGTTACATCGTCCGGTCTTGCTGCTGTCTCTACTTGGTTTTTATCCGAACGATTGATATTCGTCCGACACAAGGGACAAAAGTGGCTCGAGGAGGTTATCTCCGAAGCGACGAATCGTGTGCAAAATACGTATGTTGCGCGAGCTAGTCGGATCCTTTTCCATTGGTGCAACCTTGGTGCCGTTGCTGCACGAGGGTACTTGAAGCACCTCACGAGCCGGTTCTTCCGTGCCCAACAACCCGATTTTCTCCCCATCACGGATCCCTCTCAGGCTCATCCGCCCGTCATCGACCCTCCTCGACAGCCAGTGCGTGATCAAGAATCTGCTCCATCTCTACCCGAATCTGAGGTGCCCCGCCCACATCGTCCTGTCGCGATCGAGAACCAAGCGTCCAGTACTGATGGACGATCAGTAGATACTACGGAAACACGTCGTTCTGAAGCCCGGACCCGGTTCGTCAACGCTGTTCGGTCTGTGATCAGGATGCAAGCCAGCACGCGACCGATGCTCCCGCACAGAACTTATTCGGTCGATCATCCGATAGCTCCCATTTCCGAGATCGGGGGCAGGTCGTCTAGTCGATTCTCGGATCCTGGGCCGACATTGCGCGGAGGGCGGGTCACGATTGCGATCGACAAGTTGAGGGCACTGGACGCGTCGCAAGAACTGAGTGCTCATCAAGCACTTATCCGACATCTCCAGTTCTCTCCAAATGGACGGTACTTGGCGACCTCGAGGTACGAGTGGTCCTTGTCATTGCCTGTACTATGATAGTCTAACAGCGCAATCAGTTGGGACAGGACGTCGGTCATCTTCCGAGTGGGGGTGAGTGGCATGATGAATAGTTTCTGTCGTGTGGCTCATCCGGTGCTCAGGAGAACTTTACTACACATCGCATACTGGTACATGTTCGAGGGTTCATTGATCAAGTCGCCTGGTAGGATTGTGTTTTTCTGCTCACATTGTCGTTGGGCTGAGCCTCGCGACAAGGTCACCGAATAGTAGAATACTTCTCACTCGAGCGACACACGCCATCAAGGTGTGGTCCGAAGTAAAGCTATTTTATTTCCCAATGAACATGGATCCTGACGAGTTGAACAGGATGGTGTATGTAAAAAGACGATAGATCGCCAGACTACTGTACAGTTTATCACATGGCTTCCCACAGGGGACGGTAAGCCGTCTATTTTCCGGAGCGTCTGGGTGCTGACAATCATGATTAGCCTTTTTATCTGTCGAAGGCAGTGAGGTCGTGAAACTGGTGCGTGTCCTCGTTAAGTATCTTTGTCGACAAATTTATCCTGTGTTCGAAGGACCTTCACGGAAACGTCTTGGATAATTTCCACATCGGACATGTCGGGTTGACTACTGCGGCTCTCACGCCGGACTGTTCCCGATTGGTTGGGGTGGGGTGCACGGTGACATCACCTTCAGGACTCCAACCCAGCCGTCACACCGGCGCTGAGAAGCGTATGGTTGGTAAGGTGTCATGCTGGTGCTCCGCATCTTCTCCTGACTGATCGCGGGAACTTGCCAGTATATAATTTGCAGACCAAGACAACCGAATGGTGGGTGATACAGCTTGCGCGTAAATCATCTTGTGTTTGACATCTCTCTAGCCAAATGCCATTTGCCAACGAGATCCGTGGCATTGTCATGGCGAGGAAGGCACCGATGGTCCTCATATCGCCCGAAAAGGTGTGTTTGCCGGGGTTGAATCCATTCGCTCTCTCATCTCATCGTAGGGCGCTCCACAACTGTGGAGGCTCGACACCAAACGAGACGGCGCTCGGCACGAGTCGCCGATACCGGCGCCGCCGCAACCTCGGCTGTATTTGAAACACGCCTTTGGGCTCGAAAACCCCGTCGACATCGCGGGCCCATCGCTTTTCGGTGGCAAAGACGACCAGTTTGTGCTTTGTGCACGAAAATGTCAGTGTTCTTTCCTTTTGCCGCCGTCTTGCGCTCGCTGATCATGAGGGTGATATCGTCGTCTATCGCACAGCTGGTGGTATACACATCTGGGACCGGGAGACGGCCGTTCCGCTACACTACATCCGGCCGACGACCGCACCCGGCTTTGGCGGTCTAACGTGTGTTGGGTGGAATTGGGCGACGGACGATCCGATGATGCTCGCGGCGGGAAGCCGCGATGGCGGTGTACGTATATACTCGACGACACCGCCCGACTCGATGTCGGACGCGTCCTCGTATGTAGAGAAACGGACGGAGGGCAACGGGGCAACGACCAACGGCTCCGTCCACTCTGGTGCTTAGACAAGAACTCTAGACGGGTACATATCCGAACGCTTCATCCTCTTTATTTTACGCTGGGACAACGTTGGCCGTCATGTCGGGTTATTTGTGATGAGGATGAGGAATGCTAGATCCGTCCACCTCACCTCTCGATAATTTAATGGCGATGCTAATTATGTGGACATGTAACGCCAGTCGATCTGGAGTATGGACAACTTGCTTGCTAGGTTTACCAGGACCCGCGTGAAGCAGTCGTGAAAACAAAGTGGGTGACCCTGTAGTGCAGCGGTGAAATGCTGCTCGTCGATAGCATGTGAAGCATATGGGTCGGATGTGCAGTTCATACCGTGCAGAAGCGATCGCTAGGATGAGGCTGTTCCATTACGCCGAACGGCGCATCTGGAGTGAAAGTCGCCCCCCGGACCAGGTGCAAATCATCCATGGCACCAAAGGGAAGCACAATTCGATCGACTGGACGGACCCATCAGGGCATCCAGTCACGCATGAATGAGTCGATGTCTGGAAAAAAAAAAACCGTTCCCAAGGAGAACACTGTCGACCAGTCGTACGGCCGGTTTTATCTTTCAATAAAGTAAACTCTGGACTGACATACATATCCCGTAAAGTCACTCGGTTCAATCTTATCCAAAAAAACACACGTACAAAGTCAAACACCGAGCTCCGACTCGATCAAAGGACTGCGGTGGTCTAGATGGTAGCTTTATTCTTTCAAAAGGAATCCTGGCGTTATATCACTACCAGACAGAACGTCTCTGCTCTGTTGGTCGATCGATGGTATAAATTAATCACCAGCAGTCCGAATCACTCCGCTCCCTGGTATTTCGACACCAACGATTGTGTCCTCTTGAATGATGTCGTCAACAAAAGCTGATGCATGGACACTCTAGGGATTGAGCAGCGCTGGTGTTTAGGAAGGCCAAACTATAATACTCACCATCGTCGGCACGAGGATGTGCTGGCAGTCGCCTTCCAGGCTGACAGGAAACATTTTCTGGGTAAGAATGAAAACGGGGTTCAACGATGGCGAATGGAAGGCGGTCAACAAGCTGCAATACTCCCGCCAGTCAGCTGGAGCCGGGTAAGATGGTTACCAATCTGAGAAGGACGGTGAGACTAATGCTGCCACACCAGCATTAGCGCCCATTGATGGTTAGGTGGCCCTTACACATATAGACTGTTGAAGTCACTAGAGTAGGACATGCTTCAATGACGCGGCGCTCGATCTCTGTGGGGCCTAGCTAGAGAGGTAAGATCACTCGGTGAGGTGCGAGTGCTGTTAGGCAGCTCTCTCAACCCAAGTGGGTATGTCAGTATGACGACTCGGGTGCCGAGATATTTGGGAAAAGTGAAAACCAAAGCTACCCATGCATATGGATAGGACGCGGTTCGAGTAGGCCAGCAGACGTACCTTCCCTCCTATGGAGAACATTCGCCTGGGGTTTGAGCAGGGCCTTGCAGTTTGAGAACGTGCCATATTTTGTGTATAGTCTGCCATGATGTGGTCCAATGAGGACTGTATATTATGCAGCAATCGTGACACGGGACCTCAGTCAAGAGATGATGAGTACTCGCAAGTCGCAGGGTGAGACTACCTGTGGTAATAATGATGAGCATCACCCCCGGCGACCGCTTGCCTGATCATCCCGACGAGGTCATGCTGGCGGGACTCGAGTGAGTATAGGCGTCGAGGCCATAAAATAGTCGTGTGAGAAGACCCACCACGAACATACTGAAACACTTCGCTCCTTGACGCTTTCAGGGTAGCAACTCTAAAGAAAGGGCGAGCAACACTGATGTTCAGAAAGGTCAAACCATGTTACTCGACACTGGTCGCTCTGGCAGGGTGCAAGCGGTCGCATTCCAGATTGACGGGAAGCATCTTTTGAGTGGGGGTGATGACGGAGTTCAGAGATGGCGAGTTGAAGGCGGTCAGCAAGTTGCAAACCAAGCTGGAATAAACGTGTGGGCCATCACAGCATCAAAGGATGGCAAGTGGATCGCGTGTGGAACCAATAGCGGTGGTGCGAGCATGTGGGATGCAGAAATACGTGAGAAGGTCACCACCTTGCAGGGCACAGAATGGGTACACACGATCGATGCCTCCCCGACTCGACCAGGCTGGCCACTGCGAATGGAGGAACATACATTTGGGACATCGCAAGCGGAGAAAAACCTGTTGGTCCACTCAAACATGGCAACTATATCGCAGTGGGTATCAAGTTCTCTCCAGATGGTGACCATGTCGCCACTGCGTCTGTCGATGACTTGATCCGCGTCTTCGACAGTCGCACTGGCGAAAAGCTCATCGAGTTCAAGATGTCCATACCTGCCAACTATCAGGCTACTCCATTTGTGTGATCGAGAGATGGCCTGCAAATTTTCTGTGTATCCAGCAACAATAAAGTTAGGGCCTTTGATACTTTGACGGGAACGCAGCTTACCGAGTCGTCCACTCTCCATGACACTCTTGGCCACTCCATCGCTCTTGCCCCTAGTGGCAAATTTATCGCCGCATTCACCCGCGATTCCGTCTTGTTCCTCGACACTTTGACACTGAGCAAGATTGGTTCAGTTAGCAAGGATGTCAGAGTCAATTACTGTCTCGCCAGACAGCAACTACGTGGCAACTGGACAAGGTGGGAAAATTGTCATACGCGACCTCGGCAAGATTCTCCCTAGCACCTTCGGCCCTTTCCATGTAGGTTCGTTCGAACGCTCGCTTTGTCGGACACGCCCCAATTCATCATTCACATGTAGGTATTTGCTGAGGACGATGAACAATCATCAGCATCGAATGGCAGTCACGGTGACGAGTCGCTTGATACAAATCATACTTTCCCATCCTATCAGTCACCGCTGACTCCATTGCGCGCACACAGCAGGAGGATTCGGGTAAACATGATCAACTCGAGTCCAAGATGCAAGGTGATGATCTCCTCGACGTATGACGTTGTCCATCTCTGCCTTGAACTAGAATTTCACAATGGTATAGGTCGAGGTGTCAAACACGCCTGCTTCCTAGGCATTCAACTTTGACGAGGTGCGTAAGTACAGCGTAACCATCCCATTCTCCAGTTTACTCCGTTTAATTCTACTGAAGCCCCTCTTACTAACCCCATCTGTTCGCCCTCTGGAGGACGATTCCAGACAGCTACTAGCAGCCTCCACCTCGGCTGCCCATAAAAAGTGCGGTCACCACATTATTGAGTCATACCAGCGCGACTCGATATTCAAAAAGTGGCTCCGAGGCACAGATAACAAGGAGGCCCGTTCACACACATCCGATCGACTCTCTGGAAAGTCGCGACAACGCGACGAACGTGAATCTCCTTTGCACTCTCCAGTTCGAGCGAACGTCGTGAATGCGGGTTCTTCGACAATGGCTGCAGGCCAACGCCAACGGGTGAGCGTTCCTCGGTAGACGGAAAGGAACAGGTTTGGCATGCTGACCTATCATCCCAAGGAGCGGTGTGGAAGCCTGTCAGGAAACCACCAGTTTGTTATTCCTCGTATCCTTAAACACCGGTTCATCATACATCACAGCCCAAATCATCTCGCAAGGCTATGGCTGCGAAACGTCCTAACGAATGGACTTCCACTAGTGGGCATGGCGCACGTGCGACGGAGGCGGATCCGGTACGTCTCCCAGTGACGGTGGTCCTCGGCATGACAGTTCACGTCCTATTAGGCACAACAGGCGAATAATTCATCTCAATCCGAGTCTCCGGAGGTTCATCGAACAGTGCGCATTACTTTCCTATCGCCCATGCTACTCGGCTCATACCCAGTCAACAATAGGAAGGAGCCAGATATGCCAACCTCACGATTACATTTCCCATGTGGATATTATGTTTTCGCCGTGGTGTACACGATGAGGCATATGGGCCTAGGTGATGTAATACGAGCCTTGAATACCAGTAGTGTGCGGGCACGGTTCCTCAGTTTGTGTCGCACATCGGCATGAGTCCTAATAATCTTATTTGTAATCGAGTTCTGAGATGACTGCTCAGTCGTGATCGTAGCCTGTACATGAAGTTTGGAACTGGGGGGACAGTATGCTATTATTGTCAAGTGGAGCGGTGTCGCAGAAGCTGGCTTTTGGAAAGACCACCACCATATTAACATTCGATTTCTCATACCAGAGACAGATACAAATGCTAGGCACGTCTGGGAAGAAGAGCGCGACCTATCTATTCGCTAATGTTGGGTCATTGTGGATGTTCAAACGTTCAGTCTCGACCACACATGACATACGCAAACACTCACGACAAGGGTGTACTCGCGATAATGAGTAGAGCAGACGCAAGGCCAAAGACGCCCTTGATTCAGCATTGTCGATGCCACGTGCTGATGCTACAGACGCGCTCGTATGACACTCTCTTGCCGTGTATATGATATCCCTGCCCACTCGGGTACACATAACCAATGGTTCCTATTGGTGATGCTTCGTGCCTGGAGTTAAAGTATTCGAATGCATTGTCATTAATGTCAATGAATGGTAACTGAGTAACAAACCAATCGAACAAAGCGCGAAGGTGAGATGGATTCGTGTCTGGCATAGCAACTCGTCAATCTTCCTCCAAAGTGAGTGGATGCGGGACTTTCGAGGATGACCGAAGCGCATACTTGTGGGAGGGGTAAGCCTAGTGATCCCCTCGACTTGCCTTACACACATAGGCTACCGATGATATTGTCTACGGAACTGAACGAAGGTGCATCCGGTGAAACAGCCTTCGGATTCTCAAGCTGCCTGGAGGGTGGCCGGTAAGTGTCACTGGGACAGTTCTTTCAGCCCAAGTACGTCCGTAAGTACGACCGGAGAGACAACCAGGCGAGAGCGCCATGGACACAGTTTGAGTAGGCCGGCGGACGTACGGTTGTCTTCCATTCTATGGAGAAGGTTGGCCTGGGGTTTGAGTGGAGCCAGTCTGAGAAGGTGCCGTACTCTGTGCACAGCGTGCTGGACTATGCATTGCATAGCTATATTATCACCCATGGGGCGGTGGGTACTTGCAAGTCGCAGGGTATGACTGCGTGCGCCGATAGTGATAATGAGCATTATCCCTGGCGCCTAGTTCATCATCTGATGTGATGTTGGTAAGATCCGAGTAAGCATAGGCGCCGAGGCCACAGAAAAGCCGCACGGACAAGCCCAAATATTGAGTGTAAGGAAACGTGCTTACACAGGTCCAACCACACTGCGAAACACCTCGCACCTTGAGAATTCGACGCCGACGAGCTTGTCTGTTAAAAGATGTCATCAGTGAATGCAAGTGCGTAGCAACTTTGAGGAGTGGTTGAGCAATGCTGACATTCATGAAGGTCAAACTATGGTACTCGACACTGGTCACTCTGACTGGATGGAAGTGGTCGCGTTTCAGGTTGGTGGGAAGCATCTTTTGAGTGGCACTGGCAAAGGAATTCAGCGATGGCGAATTGAAGATGGGCAGCAAGTCGCAAACCAAACAGGAATGAGTGTATTGGCCATTGCAGTGTCAAAGGATGGCAAGTGGATCGCGTATGGAACTGAAGATGGCAGTGCGAGCGTGTGGGATGCGGAAATGAACGAAGAGGTCACCAACATAGGGGGCACGGACTCGGAGAGAGTACGTGCAACCGATATCTCCCCAGACTCAACCAGGCTGGCCATTGGGGGTGGACCTGGCGAGGCAAGCATCTGGAGCATTGCAAGTGGAGAAAAACTTGTCGGCCCACTCAAACATGGCGCCTATATAGCTGAGGGTGTCAAGTTCTCTCCAGATGGCGACCGCGTCGCCACTGTCTCC
>JBBPKT010001265.1:0-10016 GCA_038089395.1 Pulveroboletus frians
TACCTTTGCTAATTAGTGTAGTGGGCAATCACTGCCCTTTTACTTAGGTGAATATAGTCGTTCCTGCTACTCCTTGGGCAGCGGCTGAGTGGGCAATCACTGCCCTTTTACTTAGATTTTTCACACTTTTCAAACTTTGGCATTGCAGCAAAAGTTTCCCAGTGATCCTGAAGAAGCTCTAAGATAGGAATGGTTTTCCAAACTGTTGGTGTTTTCTCAGAAGAGAAGGAGGACTGAGCTTCATGAGGTTCCTAAAAAAAAATATAAATTCTTAAATTAATCAAATATATATAACAATTACCTTAAGTACTTCATGAATAAGAGAAAGCATCTCCCACTCAATGGAAGTAATCTGATAATCAGAATACTTCATTTTCTTCAACTTAGGTACCTTGGAACTGATATCTGCTAGAAGACAGAACTTGTTCACAGCCTATAATAATAATTAGTATTCTAATAAATGAAATGATAAAACATACAGCTTTATTGGTTATGAGACGATCTATAAGATCATACATAGATCCCCAGCGAGTTCGAATCCACTTGATAAGCTGTAAAGGAGCTAATCCTTCCTTCTTACAAACAGTCTCAAAGTAGGCCCTTGCCTGTGGAGAAAGATGGATCTAAAACATTATAAGTTAAATATAAAATTAGAAAGAGAGAAACCACTTGATTGATTAGAGCCAGTATCTTTCCTAGAAGATCACCAGGCTCAAAGTCCTCAGCTTCATCTATTTCTTCCTCAATATCCCCACTTTGCATGGCATCAACCCAATCTTCCTCATCCTCATCTGGAATGTCACTATCAGAATTTGCTTCTTTACCTCCATCTGATAACCTTTTGTAAGCAGGGGATGGAGCTATTTCTTTCAAGAAGGCTCCAGTAGCAAGATGCAAAGTATGTTCCATACACCTTGAAATATAAGTTAATAATAATATAATGCATGGCAAGATCTACCTAATATGATGCTCCTTGGCAATCCATTCTCTTTCTCCATTGTCATTCTTGAATGTATGTTGTAAGATCCTCATTGCCTTGTCATTGGTAGAGGCATTGTCAGAAGTTATCCATCCAATCTGAAATATATAGCTTAAAAAATATTCTATTGAGCTAATGTACTTACCTTGTTAGATAGGCCATAATGCTCAACAATCTGAGTAAGAATACGAGCATAATTGGCACCACTATGATCCCCATCAATATGGGTAAAGGCTAGAGTCCTTGCTTGAAGTTTCCACTCATTGGGTTTGTCTGAAGGAGAGTCAATATAGTGGGCAGTAACAGTAAGATAGGGGTCAAAGGCAGAAGATGTCCAGGCATCAAATGTGAGTGAAATTTGCCCTGGGACACTCTAAAAAACATTAATTAGAAATGATTTTCAATCCAACAATTAAACTACCTTAAAATGCTCTGCAAGCTTCTTCTGAACTTCTCCAGCCTTCACCAAGAGCTCTGCTTGAAGTTTAGATCGATGAGGAATATCAGATTCCCTCATTTGTGGATGCTGATATTTGAGAAGAGCTCGAAAAGAAGGTTTTTCAATCACCCAAAAAGCCTAAAAAATATAAGTATGGCCATTTTCAAAATGATTAACTTACCTGATCCTCTTGAACAATGAAGCTCATGATATACTCCAATAATCCCTCCTTAGACCACTTGGCAGCAGGCTGAATAAAGTCATTGAGACTTGCTTGGGTACCTTTAGCAGATGGAGTCCTAATCTCAACTTCACCACCATCAGTAAGCTCAATATTTGCAGGAATGGCTAGGTGATTATAGGCTATGCCAGCTGCCTTGCACTTGGCAAGATAAATCTTGCCATGAGTATCCCACTTCCTGTGTACAGAGAACCATTAATCTAGAGGGTAAAACCTAAAGGAGGATTTACCTAGCAATGTGCTTTCGAAGAGTTGATACACCCCCAGTGAACCAACAATTAGATTGGGGACAATTCATTCTAGAGTAGGACATTAGCATGCACACATTATTGTGAAGTGACAAATGTTAACATACTTTCGACACACCTCACACCAATGACCACTTTGCTTCACTCCATTATCGACTTCCCGATCCTTCTCTGTGGTGAAAATGGTTCAGATATCCTCTGTGCAAGTATCCTGACCTCTGTGAGCATGTTTACGTTCAAACTATAATATGACCATTGCACGCCGTCATCATCCCATCGCATCCCATTGCCATTTCTGTTGAACGAGTGTAACTCATCCTCTACCCTTTTACTGTAGTACGCACTTAGTTACCTTTTATGGTAATATTATGTAATCATGTACCTACAGTTTCACACTCAGACTACTGAGTTTGAATAAGTCTCTTGACACGTAACCACCAGGTTAGACCGTCCCAACGTCCTCAAATCTCCCTATGTGAGTCCTATTAGCCATCCTCTGCAGCTACTAGGGTCCTGTTCAACAATTTCAGTCCAAGTGACGCAACATGGTGGGGAGTTAAGTGCAGCAGGTGTGGCGTGGTGTGGTGGGTGCAGAGCCATTGTCATCTGTCCCATCGCATCGCTGTTTGGGTCCAAGTGGCGTGATACGGGGGGTGCGGCAGGTACGGTGTGGTGGTGCAGGACCATTGTGTGCCGTTGTCATTGCATCGCCATTCGGGTCCAAGTGGTGTCGTGTGGTGGGTGCAGTAGATTGGTGGGCACAGGGCCATCGTGGTCCCGTCACATCGTGATGGGGTTGAGTGCAGCGGGCGTGGTGGGGTGGGCACAGAGCTGTCATCGCCTCGTCGCATTGCATTGCCGTTTGGGTCCAAGTGGCGTGGTGCGGTGGGTGTGGCAGGTGTGGTGTGATGGTGCAGGACCGTTGTGCGCCATTGTCGTCGCATCACCATTCAGGTCCAAGTGGCGTCGTGTGATGGGTGTGGTAGGTTGGTGGGCGCAGGGCCATCGTGGTCCCGTCGCATCGCATAGCCATTTGGGTCCAAGTGGTATGGTGTGGTGGGTGGGGCAGGTACGGTGTGGTGGTGTAGGACCGTTGCACACCATTGTCATCGCATCGCCATTTGAGTCAAGTGGTGATGCGTGGTGGGTGCAGTAGGTTGGTGAGCACAGGGCCATCATGGTCCCATCGCATAGCGTTGCCGTTTCGGTCCAAGTGGCGCAACATGGTGGGGAGTTGAGTGCAGCAGGTGTGGTTTGGTGGGTGCAGGGCCATCGTTGTCCCGTCGCATTGCGTAGCCGTTCGGGTCCAAGTGGCATGATGCGGTGGGTGTGGTAGTAGGCGCAGGACCGTTGGTATGGTGGGTGTTGCGCGCCGTTATCGTCAAAGTGACACGATGGCACAACCATTGCAGCGCAATGATTAGATATGTGAATATGAATGTTAACAGTCCCGATCAGCAAGAATGATGATCACAATCAACAGACACACGCACCTTGTTGTCCAGCGCCCATTCATCCTGTATCTCATGATACTCCTCTTCAACAGGCCTTTCCGGGTCTGTGGTGTCCCTACCATATGAGTCCAGCTCAACCTCTGTATCCCGGGACAATCCTTGCTGCAGTGGTGCGGGATCAGATTCATCTGCCAGTATAATTAGTGTTTGTAAGTAGTACTCAAAATCCCTTGATTGCTTACTTTGTGTCTCGGGCGCCTGATCGTCACTAAAATTGTCTGATATCACAATGCTCATGTGGGACTTGTGATGTTTGACAACTGGAATGGCCAGTTTTGTGGTGTCGCTGCATTTGTGCTTCGCGGCAGTGCTTGTGGTGGCAGTATTGTCATCTGTTGTCAGCTTCCAAGCAAGTTTGCGCTGACGAACACCTGCAACCTTGCGTGCAGGCTGAGTGCTCGAGGCTGTATGCTCAACTTGGTAGCAGTCAGCTATTTACAGCATGAAACCCGAAGTTGTAATTGCCTACACTTTTGACTTCAAGAAGTTTGAGAAGCCATGGTCCCTGACATACTGCCTGAAACAGGGTGTTCATCAGTTTCAGACTCGTAAAAGGTGATTTCTGAGGCATCCTTGAGTGTGCCATCAGGATTGAGGGCACACTGATCACTTGACATCTTGTGGGATGGTAGTAGCACTGAGGGTAGCAATGTGAGATGAGTGTTGAAATAAGGTTTATGCAGTGGCTGCGAGTTTTGGAGTTCAACTATACAGTACACCATTGGTAGCACACTGATCAACAATCTTCATAGGTTCTAGGTGGTTCAAACTGGTTCAAACTGGTTCTTCAAAAATCATTGGCTCCTGAACCTGAACCTGATGTATATTTCCTGAACCTGAACCTGAACTGAACTGAACTTTAGGTTCAGTTCAGCAGGTTCAGGTTCGAACCTAGGTTCAGGAACTGAACTTTGGTAACACTATTCAGGATGGGTGCAAACTTTGCCTTGTTCTTCTTTCTCTCCTCTTTTAGGATTTGTGCTTCCTCTTCTTCTTGCTGCTGTTGCTCTCATAGGGCTTGTTCTTCGCACTTGGCTTGCACTTGTTCCTCCTCTTGCTGTCTTCTGCACCAGTCACACCTATCCTTGTCATTCCTGATTACCCACTGCCTGGTCAGAATGTCAACTGCTTGCAGCAGTTGAAGTCCTGCATCCAGGAGCAGTTGTCGGTCCTCCGCAAAGGCTGGGCTTGCAAAGTCTGGTTGGACAGCCGCATGTGGGTCTTGCATTGCTGTTCGTGTTGATGCACAAGAGTTCTAAAGCAGATTCTAGCCGTGAGTGGGAATGCTCTGCGGGGAGCACGAAGTGGCAATAAGGGAAAGTGATACCACTTCGCTTACTCATACACAGACTAACTTCTAGGTCGATCCCATGACTCTCCCGTCCTGTTGTAGAACTGATATTTAGTTAGTCGCTGAGGACAGATTACATAATCAAAATGCGGACATTACAGAGTTACTTACTCCGTCACACCTCAGTCCAGTACTTTTACTGAAGACTGAGGTGAGACATTCAAGACTAGCTACACATTCTTTTAACTCACTAATTCTTCTTAGAATAACTTGTCCACTCATTAGCCAACACCTAACCTCGGAACAAAACGTCCTAGAGTCGCATCAAACATTACAGATGTTATCATCATTGCAACATTTTTGTTGCTCAGTGTATGACATCATATGATATCATAGTCTAGACAAGGCACATGATCTGGTCACCTGACCAGTGAATGAAAAGGAGCACAAAGTGTAAAACTAATGATAGAGAAAAAATAATTACATAGGTCAGTATATTGATAACAGTGACTTGTGTTCACTGACCAGCAGAACACTGATCAGAAGGAATATAAAACATACTTGAATAAAAAAACAATTATTTACATAGGTTCCAGGCTTGCTATATTTTTTTTTTCACTCTTGGCCAGCAATCAGTCAGATCTTCAAACTACAGAGGCCCAAGGTAGTAGTAGCACACAGTTTAGATAACACATAGTAACTCAATGTCTATGCTGCACCCTACTAGCCTATGATATCTAGCAATATGTCTCACACTTTGGCATCTTTCTACATAACTGATTCATTCTCAGAAAGTCAAATTCAGGCAGCCAATGCTAGCATCAACAGCAATTTGAAGTTAGGTGTGCCAAGACCAGTCACTGTAAAAGTTATGTCAGTCAATCCATTCAAAGCACCAACTATAATTGGCCATTCCCCCCACCAATAAATTAAATTAAAAAAAGAGAGGGGACACACAGGGATCCCAACCAGTAGTCGCATTAAAGCCCTCTGTGCCGCATCCAGGGTTGTTGCCCACTGTGATGTCATTCAGGCCAGCATACCCTGTTTGGTACAGCCATGGGTTCAAAAATCCCAGCGCGGGCTTGCCGGAATTCGCTCGTGCGTCGTTGAGCATGGACACAAACGAAGCAAACGTCGGAGTGGCACAAGACGTGCCCGCGACACGGCCTGATTTGCCTTGGTAAACGATCAGGAAATCCGATGCTTGCGCAGCGACGTCAGGAATGCCCTGCAGTGATAAGCATCAATGAATAAGTTCTCTGTCGCAACTATTGTATGAAATGATATGCATCCTTACCCGGCCATTGCTAGATCGTTCTTTGTCAGCTGCAATCTGGCGAGGGAGCAAAAAAAAACCCACGGATTGTACAGACCCTCATATGTTCCAGGAGCGAGTACATCCAAATATGCGGTCACTGCCGCGTCTTGGTAACTGGGTCGAGAGAACTAATGACGGAAATGATCAGAGCGATTGTAGAATATTGTTATTAAAATGAACCTACATAATTGCTAAACCCTCCTCCAGAGAAGGAGGCCGCGGTCTCAGGGACATAGTTAGTGCCTCCGACTGATGTCACACTGCATCCATTCCGCAATCAAGCTGGCACTCTACAGGTCTAGTTGAGCTACACTCACTATGGGCAGGCCGCAGGAAACTCGGGGGTGAATGCAAATTTGTTTGTTCCATCATTAGTGATGCATGGCTGAGTTACCGGATCCAAGTTACCGCCCCCAACGCCAGAATCGCCAGATGAGAACAACAACGAGATACCACGCGCACCAAGTGCCGCAAAACCATAGCAGACACGGGCAGCATAACTGTTGGGCACTGCCCGTCATTGATACTAGACCGTGACAGGAAAACCAAACCAAACCAACCCACCTGTCTGCTCATCGTCTCCATAACTCGTCGAGATCGTCTGAGGCAAGACATCTTGAGATAACATGTAATCCAACCACTGTAATTAACATCTGATTCAGCTGAATTCCTGCGGTGATCAGCTCATGAAACGAACGTCAACATATGGTTCATTAGTGTTTGTTGGAGTCAGATCGTCGGGAATGAAAGGTGGTGAGCCCCCAGTAGAGTATAGAGTTGCCGGAGTCGGGTATGTCAACCCATACGCAAATTGAGTGTCCAAGTTGGCTTCCATCGCGGTAGCTCCGGAAGTCTGGTTGTTCAAGCCATCTAAATTATGCAGTCAGCCGGCCGCTTTCCGTGCGTTCACAGCATAATCCTACCGCTTACTGACACAAATGTGTAGTTAGATCCATATGCTGCAGGGTTTTCTAGCTGAAAGAATTGCTGCAAGTCCTCGTTGTTGGCGTACAGGTCGAGGTAAGCCGTAACCGCAATACTGTTACCGTTGGTGGCGGATGTGTCATATTCAACAGCATTGTATAGTTGCCTGAGACATGTGATGGTGATCTGTACCATCGGGTCATTAGATACGTCCCACACAAAATCGTGCTGTCGTACTGTCCCGTTGCAACTAGCATCAACTGGGTTCCCAGCAGGCCCAGTGAGTGTGCCAGTAGAGCCACTTGACGTCCCGGACGACTTCGTAGTGTTCCAATATAAGGTGCTCCTGAATGGTCTGAGCCGAGTGAACATTGTTGTAGGCTGAATTAGTTCAATATGCCTGTGCAAATCCTCCGGAAGACTGTAGCTCATCGTTCTCATGATCCTCTCCCCACTGTCCGAGTGAGTGTACACGTCATATTTCTGTATTCCGGCCCATAAGTAGTAGCATATGCGCTAATTCATAATTCTCACCGTATCCAGCATCTTCTCCGCAACTGAGATTGGCACCCGAATCGTCACCCAGTCTTGCGCCGACGAACGGTACAGACCTTCCTCCTCGATACCGTGTGAGGACAACCACTCGCTCACCACATCCAGCGTCTCTGGATGGGGCGTGATCAACGACCTGACCTCCCCTTTCGACAGGTAGGCCCCATATCGCTCGTGTCTTGGATCGCTAACTTCCAGTAAGTGCTTCTCAAGGATGGGAAAGTATGGCTGATAGAGCGCAATCTTGAGTTCTATGAAATAGTCTGATGGTGCAGGGCCATCTCTGATCCACCCACGAGGAGGACCTGGAATGCTCTCCTTGATCTTGTGTGGGATGTCGTCATAGCGGTCTGCCCTGACGAGGGCGGCTGCAAACGAGAGAGCAAGAAGTGATAGTCTCATCGTTCGCTCGACCTAGATTGGATGAGATGATGAGCCTCAGAGCACTCGCACTCGGCATGTTTGTTATATGCTGTTAGCGCCAACAGAGGTCGGCTCCCATCATCAAGGGAAAAGAGGGACGTCACCGCTCTTGCAAACGGATGCAATAGATGGAGAGGATATGACGTTCGTGCGAATGGCTGAGTGTGCCCATCTGGCCTCCACCCTGATTCTCATTGCCAAGAGTTGTGTATATTGCAAGACTAGGAGGCTCAGAATGCGCATGTAAGACGCAGAGCTCCGAGCAAAGTGTGGACGGACCAAACTCACCATCAAGATGTGTCTCTTGAACGGCCAACCTTGGACGAAGTTATCGTTCATGTGGTGTGGCTTGTCCCCACCTCATGTCTGCCCATGTGGTTGGTATCCAATTGCCTATTAGCCTCTCCTAAGCGCTATCCCGCTGAAACAGAACTCGAAATGTTCCGCTCATGTCCTTTCTATGGCCTTTGCGGAAAGTTGTGACAATCTCGACTGCCCGTTTCCTTCCCAGTCGTCAGAGCCGATTCTGCCACGAACGAGGCGAGGCATGAGCGCAGGTCAACGCCAGCGGGTAAGATGAAAGTTTATTCGGTCGGCGAACAAGAACGGACAGATGTATTAACTCATCGCACATCACAGCACAAATCGTCCCCCAAAACTGCCGTTGTCAAGCGTCCCCCTAAAGGTGTTTCCACCCGGATGTAGTGTTTTTGCTCAACTGCACATGCATAATTGGCAGTGCCTTTGTCACTGATCTATCAGTGCTTTCGACACTTATTCTGTAGCCGGATCTTTTCAGTGCTGTCATCCATTTCTATTGTACACTCGCTCGACTTGGCAAAATGACATATACTTTTCTAGGTCTTATGTGTCTTCAGGTCTTGAATCAAGTACAAGGCTACACATGCTGGAGATGTAACACGCAGTCGTTGGGGCCGAAGTGACGACAGTCGAGACAATGGCTGTAGTACTGTTGTAACGTGTGATAACTGTTACTAATACAGAACACCCGAACACAAGGTGTTCGCGATTCAACTCCCTCCTCGTCACCCCTGGGCGAACAAATGATTTCTCGGTTCGCACGCTCGTTTTTTGCTATCACTATCGCCCTGGTACGTGCGTCGCAAAGACCCATCTCCCACTGAGGTTATATCGCACTCTTCTATTCTGGACTCACGTCTGAATCCTTGGCAGTTCCTTTTGGCTACGATCGCCTTCCTCCATCCGCCTTCACGTGCCTACATCGATCCATGGACAGGCCAGCCTTTTGGCGAGGGTGGGGTTGAGAAGGACGTACGGATGGGTATTCTTCCGTATCCGAACATGCAGACCGGTGTCACTTCCGGGGACGGGGGTGAGGGTGAGGGCAGATTGAAAGTGGGCGCTGGAGGTGTGATCATGTCCAAGCTGGGGAACGAGACTGCCAAGTGCGTTTCACATTCTTCCTACTATGTCCGGATGTTCAACGCGTGTTTGCTTCGTTGTGTCTACAGGGCGGAACTGGGACGTTCGACCTGGAAACTGCTGTACGCCCTCTCATCTTCTTGTCTTCTTTTCCTGATGGCGGACATCGTGTTCTCGATCACCGGTGGACGTGCTTCTAAGGCAGTCACACCATGACATTGCGATACCCCGAGGTAGGTGCCTCTTGATTCATTCTCGTCCCTACCCCGGAGTGCAGGATTCAACACCTGACGGTTTCACTCACCACACTTTGTGTCTCAGAATCCGACACAAGATGAACGGGAAGCGTTGGAAGCCTACATGTATCTCACATCCCGTCTCTATCCATGTGGTGAATGTGCGACGGAATTTCAAGCCTTGCTGAAAAAGTTCCCGCCACAGGTGCGTCGCAGAATCGGTGAACGGGTCTAGCATCTCACGTTCTTTGTCCGCATACGTGTCTTTAGACTGCGTCACGTCTGTCTGCAAGCCTATGGTACGTACGACGCGGAATATGTGACGTGACACTGAGAGCGGACATGGATAGGTTGTGTTCGGTGCACAATGAAGTCAACGCTCGGCTTGGCAAGCCAATGTTTGATTGCTCGAAACTCGATGCAGAGTACGACTGTGGATGCGGT
>JBBPKT010001266.1:0-10006 GCA_038089395.1 Pulveroboletus frians
AGTGCATGCCCTGGAGGTCCGGAACTGGCTCCGAGCCTGGAGGAGAAAACTCCGGGATGTTTATCCGGAGGTCCGGAGTTCCGGAGAGTCCTCCGGAACGGACCACACTTTGTCATGTTTTATGATAATTAATATCTTAATTTTGTCAATGATAAAGCTGGTTTCTGCACCTAGTGTCAGGGGAATGCATACTCAAAGTGATTATCTGTTGTAAACACAGTGGCGACAGGCCCTGTGCCTGCGTGCGAAGATGCTGCACGTACGTGAATACTAGTCACTGTAACCTGCTTGCTTGCAGGGTTCATGGTCCGTAGCCAGACACCTCTGGATTTCGGCAGTTTGCTGAGTGTAACGTAAACGTGGATCGCGGGTGGTGGGCCGGGTGGTCGGTTAAGGCGGCCCACAACACACCGTATATTGATGCAACGCCACCTCCTGGATGGGACGATAGCTTGGATGCCTGTGCCTCGGCCAAGTCTCTTGGACCATCCACACATGCTGGGAGGGGCTGTGTGTAGAAGGGGCGCAAGTAAGGGTGAGCGGTCCTTCCTACTGTATAAAAAGGCCAGTCAGAGAGCACTTCCGATACCAACAAAACATCCTACTGCCTTTCGAACAATCTCCAATATCACAAAGATGTACATCCGCTTCTCTGCACTCCTCCCCGTTGCCGCTCTTGCTGCGGTTGCTGCTGCGGCACCCGGCGAGCTCAAGGCTCGCACTGGTTCTGAGTGCAGCACGGGCTCGATCCAATGCTGCAACAACACCTATGTTGTGAGAGTTCCCCTTCCTGCACGCTTTGCGCTTTCCATTGACGACAACCCACACCATAGCAAAGCGACCCGACGATTACCCAGCTCTTGGGACTGCTTGGAATTGTCCTTCCCGATGTCACTGGCCTTATCGGACTCGGGTGCACTCCGATCACCGTCGTCGGTACGGGAACTGGCGCCACTTGCACCCAGCAGCCAGTCTGCTGCAACGGTGACACATTCGTAAGTTGACCTCATCTCTAAACGAAAGACGCTGATCGCACTTTATCCACATAGAACGGGTTGATCAACATTGGCTGCTCGCCCATCAACCTCAACTTGTGAACAACTGAAGACCATAACTGTGCCTGAATCATCATGGCGGATCTCGAGACGCTGTCTTTCGTCTTTATTTAGTTCGCTTGAATAGGCATTGTATTTCGTGTTGAATGAGTCGCCCCTTGGGGTCGAAATGTGTCTGAAATATCTGCGTCAGCGAGGGATGAGACGTTTGAATGAAGCTTACATCACATTTTTGTTTCCGAAACGGTATAAGATAAAGTTAAGTGGATGCAGATCTGGAATCTGTCGCGAAAGGAAGCGACATAATACACTGCCGCGTCGAGTGAAGATCGTTCTATTGAAGGAAATAAACGTGACGTTGATAATTGATAGGAGATACGTACCACCAGCCGCATCTGAAGCAACTGTGTAACGTCATCCCCTGACGACTCTAACGCCAGTTATTCAAATGTAGTGATTGGATGCGAGCAGGCAAAAAAGGGATTTTCACACTGGTCGAAGCAACGTGCAGTGTCCATCCTGAGGTCATTTTGAAATTCCCGAAGTGTACCACACTGCCTCTGTAAAACGGTTAGCCGATAGTGTCGTGGTACCGTCAGTGTACATTGGAGGTGTAGACCGTACCGGTCGAGTTTCATACCAACATGTGGGTATTCTGATGACATAATCATGATGACAAGGGAATGCGAACGTTTCTGGCGACGGAGTCCGTTGTTCATGGAGTGATGGGGAGACCGTCCTGCTGGCAGTGAGCTAATCCGCGCCTGGTCACACCCCACCCCCGCCCCACCCTTCCCCGCACAGCCCGTTTGCCGAGCACATATTAGCCAATGCGACAAAGTTGGTACCTACTTCTCATTCCGTCACATGGAAGAAAAGGAGCAGGTACGTTGTGAAATATACAGACCTACGAGTAGCATCTCCAGCTGTGCATGACATGAAACCACCGCCCGTTGACGTTGGGATTAGCGATAGCTGGTGACTGGCGCTTTGCCTCATTTTCTTCTCAGGGGCTCAGGGGGAATACGTACCCGAAGCGACCTTCTGTCGTAAAAAGTCGGCGACACATCCTACCCTGTTACAACGTGCGTGAATACTAGTCGTAACGTTGCAGGTCGGTTACCGGGCTTGGTCCGTTTGACTGAGTGCAACGTAAACACAGCGTACCAAGTGGTCAAGTTCAAGGGGCCCACAGCTCGTTGTATACCACTCCATGTAACGCCACCTCCTTGATGTTATGATAGCCTGGGTACCTGTACCTAGGACAGTTCTAATGCATCGTGCTGGGTGGAAGGACTGTGGGGAGAAGGGATGCAGGTGAGGGTGGAAAGTTCTTCTTGCTGTATAAAAAGACCATTCAATGAGGACTGATAACAGCAAACAATATCTCACCTCTCGAACAATCCAGTTCACAACTTCCAACATTATAAAGATGTACATCCGCTTCGCTGCACTTCTCCCCATTGCTGCTCTTGCTGCAGTTGTTGCTGCTGCACCAACCGAACTCGAAGTGCGCACTGATTCCTCGCAGTGCACTACGGGCTCGATCCAGTGCTGCAGCAACACCTACGCCGTGAGATTCCCCTGTCCTGCAGGCTTCCGCGGTGTCCATTGACGGCTTGCACCATAGCAAAGCGACACAACGATTACCCAGCTCTTGGGAACACTCGGGATTGTCCTTCCCGATGTCACTGGCCTCATCGGGCTTGGATGCACTCCGATCACCGTTGTCGGTACAGGAACTGGTGCCACTTGCACCCAGCAGCCAGTCTGCTGTGATGGTAATACCTTCGTCAGTTGACCTTATCTTCTGAACGTCAGAGCAACGCTGATCGTGCTGTACACACACAGAACGGGTTGATCAACCTCGGCTGCTCGCCCCTCAACCTCAACCTGTGAGCAATCGAAGATCGTAATGGTGCCAGGTCATTGTGGCGGACCTCGAGAAGTTTTCTTTCGTATTTATTAGTTGCTTTGAAGAGGTTATGCGTTTCGCGCTGAATGAATGAGTTGCTCCTTGAAATTCAAGTATGTCTGAAACATCCGCGTCAATGGGGGATAAAATTTGAGCGGTGCTTATACTTATACCCGAGCCAATCGTATTGCGATGGCAGGGAGGATGAGCGGATGCAGATCCGGACACTATCGCGAAAGGAAACGACGCAACGAACAACAACCGACCCATTGAATGAAATGAACTTGACCTTGGCTCAGCATAAAGATGATCAGTACATCGATCGAACCACCGTTCGATAGTTTATGTGAGACATGTACGGCACGTACCAAATGCTGCTAGACGAACGGTCACACGCCATGATATGACCGTGGCTAGGCCACCGTAGGGGCAAGGACAATTGCACCACTTACTTCACCCGCCCCAACGTTTCACCAGTTTTCGCATGGATCTCTTCGCTGGGATAGTGAGTGTGAGGGAAAGGAGACTAGTTAATCCTATACTCACCGACATCGTTCCACTAGCGACTCGCAGGCGCGAGTGCCTGGGAGCTCCATGAGTGTCCTTGTAGTATGTTCGTCATAGCAAGATCGTCTCCTCTGGAAGGGATTACCGCCTCAGCATCCGCAGTCTCGGAATTTCTGGAATAGTGCATTCGTCCATTGTTTTGCCTAGATCGGCCGGCCATGCTAACCTAATTCCTTTGAGCGGGGAACGCCTCGATGTAACAGTTCAACACCTGGGTGCCCAGGCCGGGAGTCACGACTCACGAGCAAGGTTCGTGGTCGAGGGATAAGAGCGGTGAATAGACGTACACTGGTGCGAGGGCGTTCAATGATGACTGAGGCAAATCAAGAGGTGAAGGTCACTGGCCAAGCAGATTACTACTACGAGACGAGTAGAATAAGTAGGAGAATTAGAGAGAAAACCTTGTCACTATGGCGTCACATTTGCCCATTTATTCCCACCGCATTCAACGACAAGGCTGACTTGTAAGTAGTTTCCCAAAATGGTTTTACTGCTGTATCTACTCCACCTATACATTTGGGGCACACTCTAGCATAGAAACGTAGCAAAAGTAACATGTGACGATATGCAGAGGACGTATGATTGGCCTAATAGGTGAGGAATAAATGTGCAAATGTGACGCCATAGAGGGCTGATGCTATTGCCTCGTTTCTATCTCGTGAAAGGGTTCCTCCACAATCGGAACTCGGTATTCTCAATGGACTCGGGCCACTTATCATGAGTCACTGAAAGCTCGAAAAAACAAAGCACACTCGGGCAATCTACTCAGGTGGTCTTGCAGGTGGTCTGTCATGTAATTATAAATCTATAGTCCGGGTCGAAATGAATGGACAGCCCTGATGCAAAATGTTCGAAAGAAGTTCATGATTAGATTGCACTTGCCGGATGATTACAGTGAGGGTATGAAATATGGCCAAGTGAACGATCGAGCACAGGGGTAATTGTGAACGAAAGCAACGTCTACTGCATCGAATGCCGATGATCATATGCCGACAGAAACAAACTAAACGCTGGAATGGAGGATGATAGTCAGCGCGTCGACCAAACCACGAGACAACGATTGGCAACTAGCATCACCTCGCGTGTCGTTATCACCCAACTGTTCACGAGCAGCGCACTCTACGTAATCTATGGGCGATCTAATCCCATTCGCCATACTCCCAGTTAAAGCAATCCTGCAATCGTCATAAGCACGGCTAAACAAGGAAGAATCAAAAGGCGTACCACACAATCCACCTCTTCTTTCGCCACGGGAACGGGAAGCTTCACCTTCTTCTTGTCATCTTTGTCCTTGTCTTTGTCCTTGTCCTTGTCCTTGTCCTTGTCCTTGTCCTTGTCCCCCCCGCTCCAAGGCCAGTTCATCTGCAAGACGCTATTGTCATCGGGCGGAGGTTCGTCAGCCCAGTCAAGGTCTTCAGAGAGCAAGCGCTCTACGATTTCCCGTATCGAATGTGTTCGGACGTCTACCCCCCAATTGAGCTTGGTGACTGTGTCATACAGTATGACCTTGCCAAGATGGCACCTGCGGACTACTATTAGCTGGACGCAGAGGAAAATGAACACTCGTGAGTATGGATCGCTCACCTCGTCTCCATCGCATAGCCAGCGATTGCACAGCTGGATGTCATACCGTTACAGACTCCCATGGCTATTGGGTCTGCTGTATGAATGACGTGAGTGATATGTTGGGTCGAGGGCTGGCAAGGATATTAGCATTGTATCAGCCAGGAAAAATCAGATCAAACGAACAGGAGAAGGGAGATGCAACCGAGTGGCTGCTAACTTCTCAGCCGGCGCTTCAAATGCCACGACCGGTGCGCCAAAAGTAACACCAATAAGGGAGGACACAGAACCGCCCAGTGAATGACCTGTTAATTCACATGAATACTCGGTATACCCAAGATACAAATCAAGAAAAGGAGAACAGAGTGCCCACCAACTATCCAAATGTGAGACTTGGGATACATGTGAGTAAGATTATTATACAAATTCTGCAAACTCGAGTCGGCGTCGCTCGTCTGAATAAGGAAGCTCACTTACCACTCCAACTGAGTAATATAAATCGTCGTCTTGGAGCGCACTTTGGATGCATTCTTGACTGCATTTTCCTGCACCCTTGTAACATCCACAAACAGTGCTCCACGTTGGACCCACGCGCGCGCAACAACAAGAAAAGAGTAGGTTATCGTTCAGCTTGTCCTTTCGTACCGTGGGGCCCCCACCGCCAGTGATCCATCCAGCCGAGGTACCTTTCAGGGAAAGGACCACCGTGGAGTTGTCTTCCGAAACGAAAACATGGCCACGAAGACCATCATCGGTGGGCCTCCATCCCACAGGAACAGTCTATGCGAATGATGAAGTGACTTTGCAGAGAAAGATAAAGAACGTAACTTGCCGTGTTGAATCCGTCGACGTTGTACCAGTCCGCCTCAGGACTTGCGCTGTAAGCATTGCTGGACATCCGTGCGAGGGAGAGCAGTGTTCCTTGATGCGTCACATCCGGACCAATTACTTCCGTGGGGTGCCATAAAGAGCCATCGGTCTGTTGGTGGACCATCGTGCGAAGGCGGGCATCACGAAATGCGGTGTATGAGGATGGTCGGTGTGTAAGAAGGGGTGATGTTTCTACGTCGTAGGTATATGGGTCTGCGGGCGTGCTCAGCGAATGTGATAGGAGTTGGGATGAACCGACGTCGGAGAAGATCACACGTGATGTATTCGTGACTGCGTGATGATGCCGGAGGTGAAACGATAGTTGAGGGGTGCGAGCTTGCGGGTCGTCGTTCCAAGGTAGCGAGGCCAGTATGAGCCGTAGCGTGACTGGGAGTAAGTTGAAGATCATAGTCCGGTCTATGATCGTGGGCGCACAGACATGAGGTGGTCGTGGCCAACCGGACGAACTGGACAAGCTTGGTTACATAATCCTCTCGTTCTCTACTATGACTATAAATAATACGGTAAGATTAGAGTCGCTCAGGTTGAGAAGCAGCATGCTGCCTTTCAAGCTGGGCGACCGTTTGGCCATTTCCACGGACCACGATGAGTGCGGTCATCGACATCGAAGAAATCCCTTCCGGTAGAGATACATACAGGGAGGATTTCCAAAGAACAGCTCTTGCACTTCCAAAGGTGCCAATGCCAGTGTGAGTGGTGCCGTCAAGCATTGGATGACGTCCGTTCCCACAGGAGGCTCAAATGTTTCTCGAGCAGGCATCGACATGCCGCCCCCTCAGCGCCGTGGCCCTGGATGGATTTTGATGTTGACTCCAGCGAAGCCCTCCCTCCACCATCCGACAAAGCTACCCAAGACTTGAAGTGGAGTCATTACCCTCAGGGTCTGTTCGAAAACTGGACGCACGACCAAGTCGAAAGATGCGGTATTCTGAAAGTCACACATCATGAGACCTGCCGCGTACACAAAGTGGACATCTTCATGGATGGCTCCTTCGACAGAAATGAGGAGGATCGTACCGTCAAAATCCATTCTCCGGGACCGTACTGGGATCGCCTCAGGGTCCCTGTGGGTAGTGCCCGTGTCTCGTATCTCTAAGCGAGTTGAGTAACTTGTAACAGCCTCCTTCAAATATTCGGGTGCGGGCGTTGTTTGTCGAGAACATGACGGTGCCGGTTCTCCAAATATTGGGCACCAGGTGAATATTCAAGTCGCATATACGCAGTGCGGTAGCAGTCTCAATCCAGTCAGATACAATATTGAGCCTTTCTTCTTTGCGTCCTCTGCAAACTGGATTCCATCAAGGTATCGAGAAGACCCTAGGCGTAACGAGGACCGTGAGTAGACGCGACCTCTTGCCTGCAGCTTGCTCATCTCTCCCAGACATCACTGTTGTTCTCCCCTTTGTCCGTACGACGAGAAGTCAAAGGCATATTGCACAGGCAGTCTCAGTCCCGACTGCGAACTCGACTTTCGACCAGTCAGAAACGCAGGCGGAGGAATCATTCCCCTCTATGGGCAAGTCTCCTTTAAACTTATTCTACACTCTCACAACATATACATACCTGTAGATGAGAGACAAGTCATTGACACTCAAATACCGCTCCTTCTCCCTGGTAGATGCAGTCCCTCTCAGTACGAGTTCTACATATCCTAATTCCTGTGTCTGAAGATGAACGAATTATCCTTCAAGATCTACTCGCAATCCACATGCATCGCACCACAGCAACTAGTACCATCATTTCTTATCATCCTTGCTCAGAGCTTCAAAGAATTTATGCGTGGCACCTCCACTCTTGCGCGCAAAAGACAGGCGACAGCGTTTATTGGTCAAAGATATTTGACAGATCCAAGGATCCAACATTTTTCTTCCTTGCGATTCTCTGGTACGCATTGTATGCGTGGGATGAGGCATTTGAAGTGCTATATGGTTATATCAACACCCTAGTAGGAAACTCTAGCTCTGGGCTTGTCGTTTCTCCGTTGACACTCCTGCAGGAATCCAAAGTCCTTAGAGAGAACGATATCAAACTCACACGAAAGATGCACAATGTGCAGGCACATCTTTTGTACTATCAGCAACTCCTGCGGGACTTCCAAGTATCTGTCGAGTTCATCAAAAACACGCCGAATCCGGCGATGATCGACGTTGAGCGCGACGCTGGCGAACGTCGCGCCTCGGCAGATCTCTTGTGCAAAGAAGCCGACAATCTCATGCATGAGATTGATAGATTAACTCGACAGAGGTTGATGATATCCGAACGACTCCAGAATGTTATTTTCTTGGTTCGTATTTGATGTCTTTCCTCTTGTTCGTTGTACTCCTTACACCCCTTTTCAGGCATTCTCGACTGTTAATTTCGTGGATCACAGAGCTATGCAGCGCTTAGCGACTGAGACGAAGAATAACTCCGCTGCTATGAAGCAGGTTTGTTTGATGCTTTTTTTGTCTATAATATGCTCAAGTGTGTCAGATTGCGTATCTTACAACGGTCTTCCTTCCGGCGACTTATCTAGCAGTAGGTTGTCAGCATGGCCAATGACTGTATGATTCAATCCTCGAACAGAACGTGTTCAGCATGAACGTCAGCGAGATCAACCCGGGTACGCATGAGACCCTCCGTCGCTATGTTGAAGTCACTGTCGGACTCACTCTCCTTACTTCGTGGGTGGCGATAGCACTTCGGAAAGGTAGTGATTTCCACCCGAAGGGCGCTGGGTTCGTGGGACGAGCCCTGTGGCCCATGTTCTATGGGTTTGAAATGATCACCCTCCTTGTGCGATGGCTCTCATCCAAGGGACCTCAACCTTCCCACCAAAGTCAACCAGTCAACCACCTGTGAGTGTGCTCTCGATATGCTTCATCGGTAAAGAGAAGCTGATTGGGAATATGATCACATCTAGATGACCCATGACAATGCACGACAGTAGATTTCTGTTCTCTGGCAGATGCTAACACTGTTGTAGTTTAATGCCTTCCTGTGGTATAATAATTTAATAATAATTTAATAAGGAGTCTCATACAGGAAAGACTAGTCGGCTGACGAAACTGTTTCTATCGACTCGTACTACACGGCAGTCTACGTCCTGATTTGGTAGTCACACTGGTGACCGCGACTGCGACAACACCTACTTCGACTATCCGGCATGGATTGGGACATTCAACTTATGTTGAGGTGATTGTTACGGTGCAGGTATGACCACTATGACTGAAAACTTCACTTTCGTATCAGTCAATCATCGCAGGGACGTACGCAATATGAACGGGATGGGCCGTGTTGGCACGCTTAAGGACCAGGTTTGTGTCCATCTTCCCCCGTGTAAACACGAAGCCCTTTGGAGCTTCATCTTCCGATGACCAGTCTATCTATTACTATCTTGTTTGGGAATCCGACCAGTCTGCAACAATGGTTTCAGTGGACGAGCAGTAATCAGTCTGGGCTGCGACCGCCGTATAACATGGCTTTCATGCTGGAGGTAACATGTCTCTACTGCTAATTTCTACCGACATCCCAGGAAAATGAGCCCGTTCCTCTATTTTCTGACGCTGGTCTCCTGTAGTACGGTCTACGCAGCCCCAGCTACTTCACGCCGACTCCAAATGTCATCCGACCCGACGCCAAATGCGCTTGATACTGATTCATCTTCACAGTTTACTCAGTACAAGGCGCCTTCGAGTACCATTCTTATCGCTTTCCCTCTCTCTGTCGCCTCGACTTCACTTTCGAATTCCACATCCTCACGGCTTACCCAGTCTAACGACGCCTCACGCGTTGTCGCTGTCCCTTCTCCTCTAACTGTTACTTCGTCTTCCCTTTCACCCTCCTCGGTCTCGTCCGTGGCACCTCCTATCTACACTGTCTTTGTATCCGAACCCTCTGAGGCAACTGCTGTCGATGCGACACTGTCTTCAACCACTCTAGTCACCGCGGCCGCGACTGCGACCACAACTGAAACTACAACAATAGCCACGACCCCTTCATGGTACAATCGTACACTATGGGCTGCGCCACCACA
>JBBPKT010001267.1:0-10003 GCA_038089395.1 Pulveroboletus frians
ATCCATGTTGCACGAGTAACCCTCTCCAGGTTAATCTTTCGTTTGTAAGGATTCTTCGGCATTTGTAGACTGATGAAATACAAAGTAGTGCTGATTGGAACACGCAGGTACCAAATCAATCAACATCGGATTGTCTATATTTAGTGACAGATTACTCAATAGACATTATTCTTCCATCAGTGTGTCATCTCGGCTAGTGGGAGTTGAGTCCAGACTCTCGGCTACTTGATCTCGGCACATTGAAATCAGTTCCTATCAGTTGGCCATGGGCCGAGGTATATGTTATATCATCTGGGAGTATTTTACTTGTAGAGCAATATTGTAGATGATATCATCATACACTATAATACCATGACCAAATCTTTTGTGGTTTGAGTATTGGAAGTGTTCCAAGTGTATAGAGCCAACATATCTACATTTTGACATGTTGGTGCTATATGCATAAATAATATATTCCCAGGGAGCTCTCATACATATTGAAAACATAGCAATAGTACAGATTACCAGAATCAAAACTAGTGATATTGTGATATGTTTTCCTTCTGACCCCTTTTGTCACTTTACTAGATTGTTTCATGGTTCTAGTCAATCTGAAAAAGGATAAACATTATAGGACAATATATATCTACATATTCCTCCATATATGTCACTTGTCATATTGAGATAGGTGTTATCTAGAACATGTTTCTCAGTTTCATGCAATGAATATATTATGGGTGATCTCATACATATATGATCAGGGCAATTATTCAGAATCCTGTGTACCATTTATACCTAGCATTTACTATTTACTCCGATTTTTCCAATGCCAATTGAAGATGTGAGGACCAATCTAAACATATGAAAGCGTGGGAAATTCTTCGGAAATTTAGGAGACTTTCAAAACAAATGAAGAACTTGTCATTGTGACTTCCAAAAAAATATGAGTAGCATTCTAAATAGTGGACTCTGTATTAATAGTGCCATTAAACCTGTTTACATTATGTGCCTAGTCCATTTCACTTTCAGAACATTGCAAATGCAAATATGTTACTTTCACTCAGATGCAAGTGCTCATTGCCACTGACACCAAATATACACTCTCACATTTTTGATACTTTAGGGATGAAATAGACTAGGCACTTAGTGTATACAAGTTTAATAGGACTTTACATACAGGATCTATTATTTAGAATGCTACTAAAAGTGTTGTGGAAATCACAATGGCAAGTTCTTCATTTGTTTTGAAAGTCTCCTAAGTTTCTGGGAGGTTTCCCATGCTTTTATAAATGCAGGTGTGTATGAATATTGATACGCAGTCAACTCCCTTATAACTGATACCCCTTGGAACACTTCCAATGCCTGAACCACAAAACATTTTGCTAAGATATAGTGAGAGGGATTATAGAACAAGATCCCATCTACAATTTTTCTCTATAAGTCACACCCCTCGGAACACTTCCAACACCTGAACCACAAAACATTTTGCTGAGATATAGTGAGAGGGATTATAGAACAAGATCCCATCTATAATTTTTCTCTATAAGTCACACCCTGTTGAGTTCATGTTTCAGCCAACAGCACTGGCCAAAGAGGTATCAGTTATAAGGGAGTCAACTGTATATGTGGACTATCAGCTAGTTCAATGGACTGGCAAGTGTGGAAGAGGCCTTAAAGGAGGTATGTGAGGAAGAAAAAAAGAAGTAAAAAAAGGAAATTACATAACAAGAGGCCCCTATGAGACTGGGAAGGTGCTGGCCGAGGTGATTCTTCTATTAGTCTGTTATCTCGGCTAGTTGAAGCCTGAGTCCAGATCCTTGGCTACTTCATCTGGGCACATTGTGATTCTATGGGGGAATTTATTTCGTTTATTGAGTAACCTTGGCTACCTGGCCATGATGACGTGTGGACATGTTGAAAGAAATATGTATATGTCAGGCATCATTCTCAAGTCCACCTTGATACCCCATGCAATGTCTGACCATGAGAAGGATTATGCTGCATCTGAATATCAGGCAACTTGCTACCAAGGCTCAGATGAAGATATTGAAGACGACAAAGCTGAGACTGAGCAAAATCTCCTGGAGAATGAGGCAGGGCCTTCTCAGAAGAAGTCAGAAGGGTATCATCAAAGCATAGGAATATCTGACACTGTGCTACTGCTGCTCCAGGAGCGATAGCCAACATGGAAGGCCACAAGGGGGAAAAAGTGGCAAACAATTTGGAGAGCTCTGGTAAGCCAGCTGTGGTGCCTGAGGGAGAACCTGACAAAGGAGCATAACAAGTGGGACGGCCAACTTCAGGTAAGTGAGGTTGCCAATGTACATTGGAAACAAAACTGAACACTAGATAGACTTACCTGAAGTGGATGCATAAGCAAGGTCGGATAGGACTGAAAAAAGATGGAATCACCCTTGGAAGAACTTGGACAGCGCGGACAGTAATCCAGGAGCTAAGAAAGGATGAAATCAAGCAGATGATTTAGGAACAGTATGGAGCTCGGCCGGGATTTTCGGCCATGTTTCAGCACTACCAGACAGTTCTCAATGAGATAATTGGGGGCCTGTCTCTGGAGGTGATTGAGCAGGCCGAGTTAACTGCAGCTGCATGGAATCAGAAAGGTGCCTCGTCCGAAGCAAAGGCTCAGTACATATTTCTTTTCGGATGATATTAGGACCGAGTACTGACTATGCACATCACACAGATTCGCAACAAGGAGTGCCGGTTCGGTGATGAAGCAGTTTGCCCAAGAAATGTGGAAGAGAGGAGGGATCCGAATGGTTGTGCTGACTGGATTCAAGGACAATAAGGGTGAACTGTTTTCCAATTAGTACATTATTTCTACACATTTGGATAACGATGTGGGTCTGACATAGTCAAGCTTTGATTTCAACTCAGCTATTGAAAATGGGCCAACCTTCCTCAGATTTGATTCCATCCAGGGCAAGTGGGATAGGTATATCAGCTGATGTTTTGATCCTGCAGGCGATGGAGTCAAGGGAGATGATGAAGGTGGGGATGTGACCCAGGGAGATGCAAGAAAGCCAAGGAAACCCAGGCAGAAGCGGGGAGATGCTCCTATAAAAATGGTAACCCGGCCGGATGGTGTGATTTGGATTCCTGATGTCACTCCTTGCCTGTTCTAATTGGGCATAGGATTGACATATAAAAACCCAAAGGTTTCAGTGCCCTTCAAAAGGCTTGCCATGTTCCAGGGGGACATGTTCCTGGAGGAACATCTGCCCAATGATTTCGTCTTTCCAGATGATTCAAGCCATCTTAAAACTAGAGAGGCCCAACGGTTTCTTGATTTCATTCAGAAACGACAACAGGATCATCCGGATAATATATTTGCATTCCAGTATCGGTTGGATGCAAACGACGAGCTGCAGCCCCCTGTAAAGAGTGAAGATGAGGGCCCGAAGCAGGTGAGGCTGTGGAAGGTTAAAGGTCAGTCTTGTGACCCGAGATGGGATGATGAGCAAGACGACGAGTCAGAGTCAGAGGGGGAATACCATGAAGAAGCTCCTTCAATGAATAAAGGAAAAGGAAAGGAGGTGCGGCATCTATCAGTCTGGTACTCTGAATGGTCAGACAGTAAAGAAGATGTTGGGGACTTGCCTCAGTGCTCTGTTCCATTGAAGGGTGGGGTACCAATGTGCAGTACATCTTCATTAATTATTGGCTGGTGAGATTCTATTTCAACACATCAATGAACAGGAAAAATTGCAAGAAAACCCCATATGCAGAGTGCCAATGACTCAATAGTCAGGAGTGAAGATAAGGATTGGCCGAGACCGATGAAGATCGGGCCCCTGAGACATGGTAGTTTTCTTATTTCTCACTGTAAATTTGATTGCTAGTCCAAAGAAATCCTGCTGTGAATCTGAGTGTAGAGGATGTCGTGTCTTGTCACCCTTGGCCAGAAGTGAAGGTCAGACCACCAAAAAATGGTGGGTGATGTCATTTTCATTAATGCTACTCATTTAATTCATAATTCGGTACCAAGCTAAAAAGATGGCAGAATCAAAAACTTAGACAGAGAATATGGGGTCTGGGAGTTCACAGATCACTGGATCCAAGCCATCATTATACTCTAAGTGTGCTGATCGGGGCATTCAGAACAATAGTGGTGAAATTTCTACTGTGAGTGCCAGAAGACATCAAGAAGGTGAGGCCAAGGATGATATATCAATCGGCGAGATTTCTGTTATCCCAGAAAAACCATGACCGAAGCTGAGATTGAAGAGACCTGCCACTGTCAATGAGGGAGGTAAGATTCTCGGCTTCTTTTTACATGCAGATTACAGACATATTAATCAGGAATTCAGAATCGGAGCCCTCACAAAAAAAGTTGAAGTCAGCATTGAAAGCACCGAAACCATTGTCAGAGGCCACTAGAACTGAAGCCGAAGGTGGCGCAAAGCCGAGATCCTGAACTCAGATGCAGGTAGCATCTGCCCGCACTGGAACTGAACTTAATGGTGCATTCGTCATTTAAACTCATTGGTGGCTTTATGGCTAACATTTGATTTTAGTGGATGCCACAACCCCGCATAGATCTGGGAGGGCATGCAAGGTACCAGTACCACATGATGCCGAAGTCTCCACACCTCTTCGTCAGCTTACATGCAAATGAGAATATTGATGGTCCATCTCATTACTGCAATTCCTTTCGTGTATTAAATAATATGAATGAATGAATGATTCAATTCGAGACATATACATTGTGGGTTACTACGAGACAGTCCAAGATAGATACATGTACAAATTTATTCAGTAGTCACCTGGACATCATCCTTTGGCTCCTCAGTCGCATCTTCTGGCTGTGTGACTTCAGCAGACCTGCTTGTCTCCACTGGTGCTGGGGTTGTTACAATAAGAGGGATTGATAGTGTTGATGCCGGAGTGGATCCCGAAGACACTCCAGTTTCCCTCCCCTGTTCCAAGAGAAGGCTGGGAGAATCTTCGCTCGGGGTCAGGATGGGACTGAGCCAGCTACTGCTTGGCCTGGAAATCGGAGAGCTGCTTCCGAAGAGAGGGGGAGGGGCCCACAACCCTGCAGTGTGGTTGAACTGTGTGGCACATTGTGGGAGCAGTATAGTTAGCTGAGGATCAGAGCCTTTGGCTGACTGAGAGCTGGGGGGAGTGGGAGTGGGGATGTTTGCGGGCTCGGGATGTTTCCAGCCCTAAGAGTTGCCAAACGTGGCCTGTGAGACAGTAGGTTCAAAAGGAAATCACATTCGAGTGGATGGTTGATGACTGACTCCACCGACCTTGTCTTGAACATTTGCCAGCGACTGGCCAAATACCACCATGCCCTCCTCTAGTGCGCTTACTCGATCTTGAAGCGAGGTTTGCTGGGTTTGAAGGTCTTGGCAGGTATCCAGAAATTTCTTATTTCTGGATTTCAACTCTTCAAATGCAGCGAGGAGTGTGTCGTAGTCCTGCTGAGGGACATGCAAGGGCCCAGTGGTCAGTGAGACAGTTGCCTGGGTGGTCGGCACTGATTTCTTCAGACTTGGAATGATGACACCATCAAATACTTTGAATGTATGTCAGTGGAATCGGTTAAATAAAAATAATGCTTCTGACCTTGTGGCCATTTTGCCACCCCCGAGTGATGCTGCCGAGCCTTCTTCATTGGTGGTCCGATCTTGATGGACCTGGCAGGCTCACTTTGGGAAGAGTTTGTCATTTGGGGCGCTGGGATCCGAATCGTGATAGGTGGTTCTGCAGGGGAAGCGGTGGAGGGGTGTGCTGAGGCAGGAGTTTGGTGTCATGACTTGGATGTAGATGGGTGAGTGCGGGATTGAGCACGTCCATGGGGGTTCTTCGTCACATCAGAAGATGGGGGTGGGCAAGGATGGGAGGTGGATCATTCATGGTTCTTGACTAATGAGCATTTCACCTTGCATGAGTTGCACTCAATGCAGGCATGTCCAGGATTGGGGGTGCAGCTCATACCTCAGCGACGGCATGAGTCGCACACCTCTGAGGTGACCACTGGGGGTGACGATGCCCTGCTCTGGCGCATGCTGAGAGACTCCCTTGCAGATCTCATATTACTCCTCTCTTGGGTCAAGCTAGATGGCTCAGTGCAGTATCTTGAACGTCCTTGCCACTCGGCCCGGGTGTCTACGACGTTAGTCTCCACAGCCCTTGCCTTTCCTTTGTTGATCTTCTTCAGCACATTAGGCACTTCTTGAATGGCCTGATCATTTGATGTATCCTTCTCTCCAGTCTTGTTACCAGTGGCATCCTCGTTCAATGCTGTGTCCTCTGTGTTCAGGGTCTGTGATGGCTGAGGGTCGACGCCTGAGATGGTTGCTGGAGACCACAAATCCACATGACTGGTCTTGAGACATGGGTGGTCGGGTCGGCTTGATATATCCTGCTTGATTATTGTGCTCCAATCTGGCCACCGATTGTTTTGATAGCCTGTAAATTGGATGTTGCAGGCAATGGCGAGGGTTGGGACCCTCTCAGCACTGCCTGTGACTGCTCTGATAGAGTCCTGCAAACATCAGTTAATATAATCAAGGAACCGAACATTTAGTACGCACCAACTGCACCATAATCTCAGTGATGGCCTGATGCCATGCCTCTGCCCGAGCTTCAGGTCCTTGGCTTGGCCCAAGCACCTTGGTCTTCAGGACCTCACTGATGGTTGTGGTGGCATCGTCAACGATGGATTGGATCGTGGACTGCATAGTAGAGGAATTTTGGGTGGGATGAATGTGCAAGAAGAAGTGGGAAGAGAGATGTTGGGCATGGGGAGTTCTGATTGTCTCAGTGTTTAGTGCTGATTGGCTCTCTGTGTTGCATTGTCTACTGTTCACATCACCACCACCTCGACTATTTACCACGCATGCCACCTCTGCCCAATCAGCTCCATCAGCTCATCTTTGCACCTCATTTCCTCTCTCCTGTTCAGTCACCACACCATGCAAAAGCAAGTTTGATTTGCCCTCCCATGTAAGTAAAATATACTCAGTCCCGAAAGAAATTCACATATTTCTCAAGCCGATGACACCTCGGTGATAACCAATGAAATGTCCCATTCCAGGTGCTCAATTTCTGAGCCATAACCTGAATGTGATGCTGTCAGTATGTGATTCATCCCTGTTGATTAACGTTATTGAGGCCACTCTAGATATTGACATGTCTGATGCCTCGGACCCAAGACACTCTGACTGCGCAAACCTACAGACCAGTGGGTGCGATGGCCACTCTTTGCTGGCCTGGCGAGTTCCAACACCACCTCCTTTCCTTCCATACAAACCTATCTCAATAATTTCTGAGGCCAGCGAATTTGCAGGTGTCCTCATTCCACCTGCACCCCCATTTGTACCAATGCATTTGACATCGAAGGTGCATGCTGGTGATCTTTGCTTCAGTGAGCAGAAAATATCTATCCAGAAGTAAAAACTCATGCATAAATTTCTTTCTCTACCCAAGATGAACCAAGAATACCAACTCCACCGCCATTTCAACTCCACCAGTCATGAGCTGCAAACACAATTGAACATGCACTCTCAAGCGCTCATGTGCCTATGCTGCCTCCATTTCATCTCATTCCACCTGCGAATAGTCAGGCTGATATACTCTGCATCCCAACCCCTCCACCTTTCAGACCGAGTGAAGATTGACCTATGGCTGATGCCCCTGCCACTGCCTCAGTCTCAAGGGTGAATGTACTGCCGAATCAACCTTCACAAATGCCGTTGCAGTGAAGGCCGGAGTATCCACACACGGGGAAACCTCGGGATGCCAAGCAAAGTTGGTATTGTCATATTGCAGACAGCATGCTCGGCCATGAAGTAAGACAAGAGAGGAAGGACAGTCTCAATAGATTTATCAATGGGCTCTGTGAGTCTATTAGAATTCCTGTATTAAGCCCTAATCCGTGTCATGTTATCCTTATGCAGTAGGTTCAAGTAATGATGCAGAGCGCGATCTGCTTGCCCAAGATGGGGTAAATATTTCAGGGGTCCCAAATTTTGGTGCGTAAAGTGATGTTTCATGTTATTTATGTTTCTGATATCCATATTGCAAATGTACTTAGTCTTTGCAACTGCAGCCAAGGTCAATGACTTGCTTGACCACAAGACCCCTGTGCCACACAGGCCAATCCAGCATCTGCTCCTTGGTGTGACAATGGATATGGCCACCTCAAAGTTCATTCAGACATCGCAGCACAGGATGGAGCTGATGCAAACACAGGTGAGGCTACTAGATATGTTAGAGTATGTACAACAGCAGTGGGTGTAAATTATTGGAACTAAGCATGTAATTATGAAGTGGAAAGGAATCAGTTAGTGTATTGTGGGGGGTATGAATGGATTTTCATTATCTGGGGTTACACTACCTGGAAAGATGGCTTTTCTGATGAATTTACTGAGCCTGGCCTTTCAGCAAATATGAACCTCGGTCTATCTCACATTACAATTGGCCTACCAGATTCATTGGTCTCTGTCCACTCACCCACCAGGCCATTGGGTATATATTGACATTGCACTCAGATTTTCCACTAGGTGAAATTCATATGCACAAATGTGATTCTGATATATGATGCTTTTGGCCTTGCACCGAGGTCAGCACCATTTACCTTACCCGGGCCGTTCATATTTATCGACTTGAGTCACCCCACTCCACTCGGGTCAGTTCATATACACCAAGGTTGGTCCCATACACCACCCCTCTGGGCTGCCCCTGCCAATCTAGTTAAGTCACCCCTACCCCATTCGGGCCCATTCATACACACTGAGGTGGGTCCTATCCACCACCCCTCGGGGCTGCCCCTACCTATTGAGTTGAGTCACTCCACCCCACTCAGGCCCATTTGTACACACTGAGGTGGGTCCTATCCACCACCCCTTGGGGCTGCCCCTGCCTATTGAGTTGAGTCACACTCACCCCACTTGGGCCCATTTGTACACACTGAGGTGGGTCCTATCCACCACCCCTTGGGGCTACCCCTGCCTATCGAATTGAATCACATGCACCCCACTCGGGCCCATTTGTACAAACCGAGGTGGATCCTATCCACCACCCCTTGGGGCTGCCCCTGCCTATCGAGTTGAGTCACACGCACCCCACTCAGGCCCATTTGTACACACTGAGGTGGATCCTATCCACCACCCCTTGGGGCTGCCCCTGCCTATCGAGTTGAGTCACACGCACCCCACTCAGGCCCATTCGTACATACCGAGGTGGGTCCTATCCACACCCCCTCGGGGCAGCCTGTACCTATTGAATTGAGTCACACACACCCCACTCAGGCCCATTCGTACACACCGAGGTGGGTCCTATCTACACCCCCTCGGGGCTGCCTGTACCTACCGAGGTGATTCACACCCACCCCACTCAGGCCCATTCGTACACACTGAGGTAGGTCCTCTCCACACCCCCTCAGGGTTACCCCTGCCTATGGAGTTGAGTCACACTCACCCCACTCAGGCCCATTCATACACACTGAGGTGGGTTCTATGCACACCCCCTCAGGGTTGCCTGTACCTACCGAGGTGAGTCACACCCACCCCACTTGGGCCCTCCACATTCAGTTCTCCCCCCCCTCGAGGGCTGTCATACTCATCAAGGCAAATCTGCCCTATCCCACCCAGGCCCAGTCGATTGTATTGATTATGTATTGATTATAGATTTACAGGCCCTTCCATATCATACACACATCCTCCCCAGACAGGCCTGACCATGTCTCACGCCATCTATAACTTTTGGCCTACAACGGGATCAAACATACCAGCTGGGCCTTTTGCAAGCAGGCTGGCCATGTGGTATGGAGATTTTGACCACATGGGCTCTTTTGTCAGTGTGGCAGATGTGACAAGTAGCACCACCGATGGAAGCAAGAAATGTATTCGCCCAAGTTCTCTATGTGAAAAATCTAAGTAAAAGGGCAGTGATTGCCCACTCAGCCACTGCCCAAGGAGTAGCAGGAACGACTATATTTACCTAAGTAAAAGGGCAGTGATTGCCCACTACACTAATTAGCAATAGTAAT